>JAPDKZ010000042.1:0-288485 GCA_027569885.1 Aspergillus diversus
TTTGACGAGATTGACGCGGTTTTGGTGGCATGGTTGTTGTTTGAATAGCTTCAATAATTTAACGCGTTGAAATTTTTGAGGTGGGCGGATCGACCGGGGTGGGCGGATCGACCGGGAATTACGTTAACTACATCGTTTACTTGCTCCAACACATCATCAACAATATTATCATCTGCTGAATCGGTCTCCGTTGTATTTACTTTACAGACTGGGAATTCGAGTGAAAAGAAGAAGAAAACAAAATAAAAGAGATATAAAGAACATGGCGAGGCGAGCATCATCACGATGAATCCAACCCAGCCCTGTCAGCAAGACAACTATTAGGTACACGAGTCCCTGCCAGGCATTCATTGTCCCGAGGAGAGGATGAGATTAAATTGGAGCAGTTTACAACTCACTAACAGATTATAGGAATCCCACAAAATTCCTAGTTGGGGAAAACGTGAGAACAATGAAACTTCCCTCGCTTACACCCCACCCCTCCTTGTTCTCTACTCACCGAACTTTACCCAAAGTCCAGATCCATGGGGATCAAGCGACTGGGAACCTTGATCACCTACAGCTACCCGGAAAGTCTTCGACTTAAACATTTCAAAAATATCCATCATTCCATTTTCCGTTTAATTTTTTTTTGATTGGTATCTTGGCCAAGTTTTCGCCGAGATTGGGATAGCCTCATGACCCCGTTGCTCTGCAAACTCATGTCCTAAACATAGCCTGGGTACTGTTTGAGAGGTATTCAATGAGAGATGGAGCCCATAGACATTTATATTAGGCCTGGCGGTGCTCTGCCAAGTGTGGTTGAGACGCCCGCTTGATATTGTTCTGTCGTCCTTCCTTAGTATTGTTCGTCTCAAAGGTGTCGCATCTCACTGCAGAAAAAGCCGGGACAAAGCAATGATCACCAGATTGTCTCGAAATATGACCCACACGCCTCTGCTTCTAGTATTGTCACATCATGACTAGGAAGATCTTTTATATTGTTTGTTTCGGGTGTTACACTAATTGGAATGTGCCCAGTCGATGACCTCAATGGCCCATCCACTTACTGAGCCGGAGGTTGAGGGAACAGGTACGGTCTGACAATTCGAGGGGCCTTGAGATACTTTGAGTCATGCTCAAAAATTTTATACAAATGTTTCCTATCCCAGACTGCTCTCTCCATCCCATCGCCAATCTCTGAGCAGGACCAAATTTTCGGTATCAGAACACAAAGCGAAGCTTGCGAACCTAGGTATATATCCCTACTTGGTGATGACCTGAGTGCTTGTGGCTATCCCATATCTCAGAGGAAGAGGAATCAAAGAGGAAAGAGAGAGGCGAAGAAAAAGCTAATCTATACTGTTGAAAAATCTAGCTACTTTAACATTAGTGGTGGTAAGAGCGCTGCCGAAGGAATCATTGCGATACTTGCAACAAGATATTACCTCGACATAGGCGTCATGGGTTCGAATTACGACCCCTTTAGCCAGAATGTCACATTTCATGCGGCAGACGGCACCCCTTTTGATGTACCTCTGGGTGCCGTTGACGAGATGACTCAATACGCTGTTCGCATCTGTGTCAATTATGCTGCCCAGCTTGGGGCGTCCGTTGTACTGCTTCTTATCCTACTTCTTCTGACGAGACCCGAGAAACGTGCATCCTGGGTCTTCGCCCTCAATTGCCTTGCGCTCCTGCTCAACTTCAGCAGGCTGCTAACGGCCATCATATACTTCACCACTCAATTCTTCCGAGCATATGCATACTTTTCTGGCGACTATTCGAGAGTTCCGAGCTCCGCCTATGTGAACTCGGTCTTGGCTGTGGTCTTTAGTACTCTTCTCCTAATCTGCATAGAGATTTCACTCGTACTTCAAGTGCAGATTGTGTGTGCCAACCTCCGACGGGTCTACCAACGTATTCTCCTAGGTATATCTATCGCTGGTGCACTTGTTCCGATGACATTCCGCCTCTGGTTCATGGTCGAGAATGCCAAGAGCATTATGTCTATCGAGAATCCCGTTCCCATCCAGTGGTTGGAGAGCATCAGCAATATCGTCCTCACCGTTAGCATCTGTTTCTTTTGCGCTGTCTTCGTCACCAAACTGGGGTTTGCCATCCGACTAAGGAGGCGACTTGGATTGAAAGATTTTGGCCCTATGAAAGTTATCTTTATCATGGGTTGTCAAACTCTGATAATCCCAGGTACGTACCATCACCAAACCGATATATTTAGCCCGAGCCGAACAGTTCAGAGTACTAACATGCCTCGTAGCATTTTTCTCAATAATCCATTATGTGATCATAGTCCCAGAGCTGGCCTCTAATGTCCTTACGCTGGTCACTATTTCCCTACCGCTTTCCTCGATCTGGGCCGGCACAACGCTCGACAAGTCAACCAACCATATCTCCGCTCGCCGCAACCTTTGGCAGATTCTGTCCTTCTCGAACTCAAATAATACCAAACAAGAGTCCATATCAACTTCTTCCATTCCGGGCCATAGGAAGCCAGGAACGACTTGCTATTCAGAGCCCCCCATCACGCCCAAGGAGCAGCAACAATTCCGTGATCTAGAGTTTGGGATCGCTGTTGAGCATAATATCTCAGTTCATAGTATGACTCGAGATTCATATGGGAATGTGTGAGTTTCTTGGTATGGATAGGATTGGAAACTGAATTAATGCGGACGGGGTATTTGTAGAACAAAAAGAAGATCAAAATCTTTCACAGCCCTTTTTGTTTCCATTCCTTTTCTTTTTGTTATTCATCTTTGCTTCGTCTGGACCTAGAATTTCTCTTCACCAGTTCTTCATTATCCTTTCTCGGTCTCCACTGGTTCTACTAACAAGACGATACTGGCTAATTAGATTAGAAATAATTTAACAAATTTGACCATTTCATTCATTAGCATAAGGGCAATTAATCTTTCACCACCCTATTTTATTTACAATTATACTTTTAGAACATCTTTTGCGTTAAGAAATTCCCCATAGAGTCCAAGCGCAGCGAGAGGACACTATCAACACGCAATACCACGCATCTTGTTATCAAATAGGATCTTCAGCATCCCAGAAAGGTATCACAGCCGAGTATGCAACTCCAGGACCCTCGAGGTGGTCTTGGCGGGGACCCGGACGCCATCAAGTGTGCGTTCGACTCCCCGGCGACGCGGCAACTTCTCGAGCGAAAGGTAAAAAGAAAGGTCAGTCTTGTGCAAATTTGAACACATCTAATGTACAATATTCGATTCACATGAAATAATGGCTAGTCTTAATGCTAGAATGCCACCTTCCACAATATCCTGTGCTGCAAGGGGAGCAAGAAAAGGTCTCCCAGGAACATGACAGAACTCCCACCGATGACCATGTATGTGTAGTATGCAAATAAGGGGACCACAACGCTGAAATGACCAGTTCTCCGAATAATAATTAAATGGGGGCGAAGTCTTATGTTCGAAACAAGAAAATAAAACGCCAGATAGTGCCCAGTGTTACACATTTGAGTCAAAAGGACACCTTGGAAGAAAATATGCAAAAGGGGGATAAAAGAGAAGACGTATAGCACACATCAACAGTTGACATAATTCGAAAAGGGGTATCAAATAAGATGGAAGAAGAATAATATTAGAGCGGATCATGCCGGAACGTACAATCGTCGCCCTTGAGGCACTTTCCTTCACGCCAATATCGGCAGGGAACCAGGCCAGCTTTGGGCTAGTAAATGGTTAGCAAGTGTGATAGACTTCCAGGTATTGTTAGAGCTTACATGTTTTTTATTCGGTACATTGGGTTTATTCCGTTTGGAATTCCCGTACCTGTCATCCTCGGTTCCGTCGTACCCACCACCATATTCGCGCATGCGTTTACGCTCTGGATCCTCGTAGTGATTTGAAGCCTGAGATAAATTGGCGCCACCTTGTTGGTTTTGGTTGGTAAACTGAGATATAATGGCTGCAAGATTGGGTGAGATGCCAGGTGCCTGCTGCTGCTGCTGCTGCATTTGTTGGGCACCAAGAAATGCCAAGAGCTTCTGATAATCAACGCCCTGAGCTTGGGGAGGCTGGGAGACGGCGGCGAATTGCGGCATTTGAAGCAACTGCGGCTGAGGTTGAGGTTGGGGTTGGGGTTGGGGTGGAGGTGCTTGCTGCTGCTGGCAGAACATATTTATTGTCCTCTCTAAGTCAGACAGTGGAGCTTGCGCCGGTTGGGTACGTTGGGGCGGGGGGGTTGACTGTTGCTGGGGAGGCGCGTTCTGAATAGCTTTGAGCAAGCTTGAGAGGGACTGATTATTTTGTGCTCCCGACTGGCTCTGGGGAGTTTTTGGAGGGTTGATCATGGAATAGTACTTTTCCTGCCGATTCTGTGATAATAAAAAAAGTGATTAAAACGTGCTGAAGTGATTAAAACTGTAAATAGGAGAGCAAATATTACCTTGATAAGATCTGTGACACATCCAAAAGAAAGGACCTCAGGTACGGCCTCATCGGCGCTGGGTGCTGGAGGCTCCTTAGGCGTCGGTGGAATATCAGCAGGAGATGTGTAAAACACCATAAGCGTTGTGGCTTCCCTGTGCTCCTGGGCCTTCGCCTCGGGGCTTACAGGCGTTTGATTACCACCGCGTTTAATAAAATTTCTTGAGCGATCATCGGGGGAAAATTCTCCGTCATCAATTTCTGACCAGGTTAGTTGAATAGTAAAGTTAAAAAGATTGCGAAATTTCATACCGGAGGGTTCGAAGTAACCAAGCAACTGGTCTTCCCGGAAGCTAGCTTCTTCATCTTCGTCCAGCTCATCAAGATCCCTGTGCAATTTAAGGGCACTTCCTTCGCCTTTGACGTCACCTGCTTCTCGTGAACGGTCACTTGGACCAAGCTCCTCGTCTGGATCATGCGTGAAGAGGCGGACTTCAGTGAGGGATTCATCAGGTTTCCATTTTACTCGGAGTTTGCTTCGTGCCTCCTTGCGGAGTCTCTTCTTCCGTTCTTCCTCGGTCTCGGGTGTTTTATCTTCTGCTGTGTCACGAGGCGTTGGGTCCTTTTGCTTGTTAAGATCTGCCATTATATCCCCAAAAGAAAATGCTGGCCGCGAAGGCGGGGGTTGGGTATCTTTCTTTTCCGTAGTTGCGCTACTTTTTGGTTAATAAAAGATAATACAGAGTGTTATAGTTAAGCAATTGTCTTACCTTGTTTTTGCTGCGGCTGCGGCAGCGGCAGCGGCCGCTCTTTCTGCGTTTGAGGTTCCTGGTCTTTTCGAGGCAGAGCTTAGGCTTCCAAAGAGGTTGGTAGGCTTAGGGGCAACGATGTTAGCCTTTGGACGTGCAGCATTAAGACCATTAACCGTCGTTGCTTTATTTTCCTGTCCTGTCTCTTGAGGGCGCCTGACGGAGCCATTGGCTCCAGCACCAGCTCCAGGTTGTTTCGAGAGATTCTTAATATTCGATGTAACTACTACTCGCTTCGTAGCTGGTTGTCCGTTACTTTCGCCTTCGCGCGGGCGCTTAGATCCAGGGTTATCGTTACGCGCACCCTCTACGGCCGCCGCATCAGAAGAGAGATTTTTGTTAGGCAGGCCTTCTTTTATAGGTGGCTTCCCATTTTCCTGCTTGCGTTTTGTGGATGCAGAAGCGTTATCCAGAATATTCTGTGCCAGACTTTTGACCACCTGGCCACCCTTTTTCACAAACCTAGGGAGTAGTTTTGCCACATTGGTTTTCTGGAGTACATCTTCATCCATGGTAACGAAACGTGCAAGTAACTTGGTTCGAAAACAGGATGGTTAGTATCATACAAGATATTGCTCTGAATACTGGAAGCGGTTCTAGTGAGTTACCTTGAGTATATTGATGGTTAACGTTCCGTCGATATCTGAAGCTTGGTGCCGATCCAGTAGGAATGAATACATAGCAGCCACAGCCATTGGGTGTTCACCCAACCTATTAAAATTATTGGGTCAGCTGCTGCATTCAATGGATGGAGGTTATGAAGACCAATCGTCTCCCTCGTTGTAAATTTCCAGCTAAATCCAGCTTTTAGTCTGTTAAGATCCAGCATGTCCTTGACAAGGCCGTGCCATACTATAGTGTTGGGTGGCCACTGGTTTCTTTGGTAAGAATAGAAAAGCATTAGAAGAGACGGTATCGCTCCACCCTTAGCTCATTCTTCCTCCAAGAGAACCATAGCTAGATTTTGCGCTGCCCCTGGGCGCACAGAGAATTTTCACCCTTACTTCTAGGCAAACTTTTTTAAGACAAGATAGCGTTCAGATTAGGGAAATTACATGAGAGAGACTCCCAATTCGTTTCTGACTTCTATGATCATAGAAATGATACGGCGGGGGAAGGGGGCGAAAAATGGGAAAAGGAGGATGACATACTTATCGACAATAATTGGGTGGCCGTAATCCAATGTGGTACTCACAACCACATCCATCAGGCGGCGCTGAAGGGCAACTTGCTTCCGGAGTTGGGCGGTGTCATTGTTTTCGCCCTTGTTTTCCGCGGCTTTCAGGGCTTGGGTGTTCTCTTTCCACGTATCCCTTACGGTCTTGACAACATCCTTGAATGCAACTAGGGCGGACTTGACTTTGTCAACGTTGGGCCGTCTATTACGTGGAGACCACACAGCCTGAATAGTATCATAATGTGCAGCAGCTTCAGGGTCAGTGGATCGAGTTGGGGGTAAGGGGGAGGGCTCCTCAGGTGCTAGAATCTCAAGGTCTGAATCGTCAGACGTTTCGCTCGCGGAGCTTGAAGAAGCTGATGGCTTTCCATCGGATTTCTTGGCACCCGCTTTAGCGGATGCCTTTTTAGCATGCGATACTTTTTTCACGCCAGGCTGTTTGGTCCGCAAACTGCCCGGCTGTACTGGTATGGTTGACATGAGGGCGTTTTGGCCTGGGGTGGTCAATAACCTTTCCTCACTGATTCCAGGTCCAGGAATTAAAACCGTACCGTTTACAGAAGCAATATCGATCTTGGGGGACTGGCCAGGGGCGGCAGAGCTGCTCACAACCGGTTGGCCTAAGACCGATTGGAATTGCAACTCCTCCGGGTAAAAATTGAACAACCTAGCAGAGCAATGAGAATCAAGGGAGGGGAAATAGGTAGTGGTCCAGGTTTTGGTTTCAAAACGCACTTTGGATCCTCTGCAGGATTTACATATAGAAATGGATTCTGAAGCGATGCCTGCTGACTCGCCTGTTGTTGGGGACTGAGATACTGGGGGTTAATCGTATGTTCCGATACACTAGGCGGGGCGAATTCATTGGCAAAATTGATCGAAGCATGCTACTATTAGTTAGATGAATATTCTATACGGCACAAACTTTGGAAATCGCACCGAATTGTCTTCCGGAAACCCAGTAGGAAGGGAATATTGAGCAGCTGAGCTTCGATGCAGATCAGGCCGATAAGCTGTTGCCTGAGGCTGGGGCTGAGTTTGAGGCTGCGAAGAATGCGACTGAGGGAAAGCTTCCGGTAGAGAAACATGCGGGGGGGTGTAGAAATTCGGTGAGAATGAATACGATTGATAGTGCGCGTTATCGGTAGTAGAGAGGGGCCGCGAGTCGAATGTTAGCTGTCCTTGTTGGCTATACTGAGGAACTTGCCGGTACTGGGGGGACATCGCCAGGCCCTGGGGTGTTGAGGGGACAACGGGTTGGTGGTGCAATGGGTTTTGCTGCCATGGCTGTGGTGTTGAGGAGGGATAGAGGCCATGAGACTGTTCCCTGTGGGCAGGGAGGGGACTCCGCTGCGGGTGTGGTTGTTGCTGGTGCAAGACGGGGTGATCCCAACTGATTCCCAAAGGTGGGGGCTGCTGTTGCGGTTGTGATTGATGGGCTGGGTGTGAATGCTGAGGCTGAGGATCTGGGTTGGTATACAAATCAAGGTTGTTCCAGTACTCCGCAGGTAAAGATGCGGGGTTTACTGGGGCACGGTGTATTCCCGGCCTCAAGTTTTGCGACTGAGACTGTTCCATGCTGCCGCAACAACCCCCCTTCTACCCCGAGATGAGCCTGGGAGCAGCGTACTCCCCGGGTTATGATGCTACTGGGGTCTGGTGTTGCCGGAGAAGGAGCCCGGCCACCTGAGAAGTAAACCCTATGCGGCAGGAACTGGTGCCTGAGTGAATGAAATCACATGCAGCAAAGGCACGTGCCAGGGTAAACCAATTAGGGAAAGGATCCGACGCCGCTCTGAGTTGGACCGGTCGGAGTTGGCGGGAAATCCCTGGGTGGGGAACCCTGGAACGCAATATTATTGGCTGAACGCTGGTGATAAACGGCGGCGCAGGGAATTGGAGCCTGGAAATAGGATGGCGATATGGACGAATCAATGATCCCGGCCGGGTTTGTCAGCGTTGGGGCACGCTGATACGCCAAGGGAGGTGAAAAGCGGCAGAGGCCAGGGCAGGAGCAAGTTGGAGCAGCGAGTGACGGGAGGAAGGTAGGGAGGAGGAGGTAGTGGCAAATAAGCAATCCACGCAGCTGTCCTTCGGGAGAAAAGTAGTGAACTGGAGTGTGATGATAATCCCAGCGTTATTTGTCTCTCTCTGTCCCTGAGTTCCTTAAAGGGAGGTAAGGCCTGCGACCGGAGTCACGTTCCACGTAGCGATGCACCCAGTAACTGTACGCCCTTTTTTTTAAAAAAAAAATATTAAAATAAAAAAAGGGACCTGTTCGTGATGCACACAGTCTTTGGGTCAACTGCGTTTCGAATACACCGACCCAAGTACTCCGTATAGTAGACGTATGATAACTTTTTGTTTTGTCTCTTGCCTTGAACCCTTTTCTGATTTCTTTTTTTCTTCTCCTTTCTTTTTCTTTTTTTTCTTGCCTCCCAATTTGCAACCTTTAATCTGTTCTCTCTTCGTTTTTGCCTTTCTGCCTTGACTCACTTTCCTCCCCTTTCCTCCTGGTCGGAGAGCCGAAAGAGAAATTTCACTCGTACAGCCTGACCTAGAGATTGACTTTAAAGATGAAAAGAAAGGGCTCTCATACAAAGAGCCGCTCCGAGCTGCAGCTAAGCAGCATAATCATGCGCTTTACGAAGAGGGTTGAAGGGGAAGGATGGATGCGTGTGTGTTGAGGAGGTGGTGATGGATGGTGAGACGGGAAAACTGCGCGGCGTCGGTTGGGCGACCTTTGTCGCACGTGACAATTTGCATTGTTTGTGTGTCCTATCTATAATAGGATTAGTGGATATTATGTCATTGGGAGCTTTCTCAGGATGCCAGGTGGAGAGACACAAGAGGGACAGAGAGTGGATAAGAAGAATAATAAAAGCGAAACAAATTAGAGGCATACGCTCTGTCCGGACTCTTGGGGCTCTTGATCTCGCACCCACCGGTTACTTCATCAAGTCCCTTATTTTGTTTCGTCGCCCTTTGTCTGCGTTGGCGCTGGACTTTATGCGGTGATATCCATTTATGTCATGAAGCATTGGACCCCAGCTAGGTAACTGTGCAATTCGTGTTGAAGTACACGAAGAGATTGTATTCGCCATGGCATCGCATCCAATGTCTCTACGAGACCGCCAGGTCGGTAGGTCTTTAAAGATTTATTCGTGCGAAATTTTATACCGAACGCATGTGCTGATGATGGCTTTCAGCTTCCATCCAAAAGATCCTCAACCTGAACCACGAGCCGCATCCCGCAGAAGATGCCACACATGATGCGTCAGCGCAGGGCCTAATCTCGACCCCTATATTAAACGAGGATGGCGACCCAATCTGGAAGGTATTGGTTTTTGACAACATGGGGAGGGATGTTATCAGTAGTGTGCTTCGTGTCAATGATCTTAGGGCATGGGGTGTAACAATCCACCTGTACTGGCCTTCTAACCCCTTTTTATTATTGCATGCATTGAGGCTAACCGGCTTTCAAAGGGGCATTAATGCTACTCGATACCCAATCCCAGACGTTCCGGTTGTCTACCTTGTTGAGCCCACCTCCGCCAACATCCAAGCGATCACAGGCGATCTCTCTCGCGGCTTATACTCCCCTGCCTATGTTAATTTCTTGTCCTCCGTGCCTCGACCGCTTCTTGAAGATTTCGCATCCCAGATCGCGACTACAGGGGCGGCAGACCATGTCTCACAAGTCTACGACCAATACTTGAATTTCATCGTAGCGGAGCCCGACCTCTTCAGCCTGGGGTTGGGGACTGATGCCTATTGGAAAATTAACAGCGCCCAAACCAGCGACGATGACCTCGATGCAATTGTTGATAAGATCGTAAGCGGGTTGTTCAGCGTCAGTGTTACTATGGGTATGTACAATCGACTACCAAGGGATAGCAGCACTTTGTTGATAATGTATTATAAACAGGTGCCATTCCCATCATACGATGTCCCAAAGGTGGGGCGGCCGAATTGATCGCGACCAAACTCGACCGGAAACTGCGAGACCACATTCTCAACTCCAAGGACAATCTATTCTCTGGCAATAAAAAAACCACTCCTGGTGTTCCTTCATCGCGGCCCGTCCTAGTAATTGTCGATCGGAATGTGGATCTGGTCCCGATGCTGTCGCACTCCTGGACGTACCAGTCACTCGTTCAGGACGTTCTTCAGATGCGACTTAACCGGATCACGGTAGAGACGCCTGTAGATGAGACAAACCCTGCTAGGGGCGTCACCAAGAAGGCGTACGACCTCAATAGTAATGACTTCTTCTGGAAGCGCAATGCTGGTGCCCCATTCCCTCAAGTAGCAGAGGACATCGATGCCGAGTTAACGCGGTATAAAGAGGATGCAAACGAGATTACGAAGAAGACTGGAGCCTCTTCAATCGAAGATCTTCAAAACGATACCAGTGCATCCGCGCAACACCTTAAGGCCGCGATTACACTACTTCCCGAGTTACGAGAGCGTAAAGCAATCCTTGATATGCACATGAATATCGCCACCTCCCTTTTGAAGGGCATAAAGGACCGCCAGCTAGATAACTTCTTTGAACTCGAGGAGAATATCACCAAGCAGTCCAAAACGCAAATCATGGATCTGATCAACGATGCCGCAAAGGGAAACGATCCCACCGACAAACTTCGCCTCTTCCTTATCTGGTTCCTCAGCACCGAAACAGAACTTAGTCGTGCCGAGATCAGTCAATTCGAAGAAGCCCTTACGCGGACGGGTGTCGAAGACGTCAGCCCGCTTGCCTATGTTAAACAGGTCCGCGAGATTACCCGCATGACCATGATGACCACCGCCGCCCCACAGCAGCAGTCATCCGATATCTTTCGCGGCTTCTCCTCACTTTCCAACCGCCTCACAGATCGCATCACATCCGGAGCCCTTGGCGCCAACTTCGACTCGCTCATTTCCGGCGTGAAAAACTTCCTCCCCGCCAACAAAGACCTGACCCTGACCAAGATCACCGAGTCCATTATGGATCCGGCCACAGCATCCAGCTCCGCCATCGCCAAAACCGAAAACTACCTCTACTTCGACCCCCGTAGCGCTAACGCCCGCGGTGCCATGCCCCCCGCCTCGGCCTCTCGCAACGCCCAATCCCAGGGTGGAAGCGCCGGTCCCGGAACGGGTGCCAGCTTCGGCCAGCGCCGTCAGGCCTTTAACGAAGCTATCGTCTTTACCGTAGGTGGTGGAAGCATGGATGAATATGGTAACTTGCAGGACTGGGTTCATCGCACAAGTGGAATACCTGGCAATGATGCGGCTGGCTCTCGCGCCGGAGCGGAGTCTCTGAGTGCTCCTAGGCGCCGAGTCGTCTACGGTAGCACGGATCTCATGAACGCCAATGAATTCCTAACCGAGTCATTGGGTAAGCTAGGTCGCGAAGGTTGAAAGCTTTAAGTCCGGATCCTGATTTTTTCTTTTCCTCTCGCCCTCCCCAAACTTGTTTATCCCCGCGTTGCTGTGGAGTATGTGATTGGAGTCGAAACACAATAGAAATTTGTTTCTAGCACGCAGTATAATTAATGCTACACGTTTTGACGATAGCCCTTCAAATTGATTTTTTAAAAAATGTTTGACGGGTAGGCGATTTGATAAATGAAGCCCTCCCCGGCCAAGAGTAGGAGCCTCATGTAGAAATTCTGCCCCTGTTCGGAATATTCCAACGTTCATCTTGTCAACACACTCAAGCCACATCGCATCCGCCTTGAAACACCGAATAGAACCATGCCACCCCCAACTTCACCCAATTTAGCCAAATGCAATCATCTTATCATCATCTGTTGCCACGCCATTTACCTTGGTGGACCAACGAATGGTTTTTCTGAAGACGAATGGTCAGTCTCCTGGTCGATCTTCAGGCTTCACCCTCTGGCACTTATGAACTATTAACTACACTGGGAGAGCAACGCGGTAGTCGGTTTGTCTTTTGATTCTAGTCATTAGACACGCTAACTAGGAAAACGGCCATTATTAGGTCAATCGAATCCTTCCAAAGGGGTGAAACACCCACATTTATAGAGCACGTTAAAGCGGGGATTCGGGCTCTGGCTGGAGATCCGTTTGCATTGCTTGTATTCTCAGGGTAGGTAGCTGCTCTTTCTCTTTTACCCACTCCTTCTGTTCAACGAGGGATAACTATGCCATTCTGTCCTGTATTGGGTAGTGGATAGCTCGGCTAACCGTTGTCTAGGGGTGCAACGAAGAAACTAACAACGCACTTGGCAGAGGGGGAATCATATCTGGTAGGCTCAAGTTGACTATAAGATTTTGATCTTATAGTCCCTCTATTTTTATTTTTTCCCGCCCTTTTCTTTCTCTTTTTTTTTGCCTGGTCAAGGAGACGAGTTCTTTTTTGAATCAGAGATAGCTGATTTTATATATAGAATCTCGCCAAAGACAATAATTACTTTTCTTACTTATCGGATTTTCACACTGACCAAGCTACGGCGGAGACCCACGCGACAGACTCTTATCAGAATGTGTTATTTTCTCTTTTGCATTTTAGGTTGTGTACGGGCACCTATCCAACGAGCGTCACGATTGTGACGCACGAGTTCAAGCGAAAGCGGTTTACGGAATGTCACCTTCCGGCTCTTGGGCTGGGGGGTTCGCTGAAGGGCAGGGTCGAGGTTATTGGGATTAATCCGCCAGAGGAGGTCACGCCTTTAGAGTCTGTCGTTGAGGGGGAGGAGAAGAGGGGCATTGGGCTGTGGAGGAAAGATCCGTATGGGGTTCGAGCGGAGTTGGCGCGGAAGCGAGTGCAGAGGGGGTGGATGGTGGGGATGGAACGAGAGAGGTTTGTTAACGCTGGATTGGAGCCGGTGGTTGAGGAATTGGTTCTTTGGGATGGGGGAGAGGGGGGAAATGAGCTCTTCCCTAGGATAGATCAGTTACCATGGAATAGGCATGGTTGAAGATGAAATGCTTCGTTAGTCATTATATTGATAGTGGATAATGCGAGTATAAACCATTGAGATGCCCAAAATATATCCTCCAGAGGAAAACAGCCTTGTAAAAAAAAAGCAGGAAAGAAAGAAAAAAGAAAGACAATAGAAGATTCCGACACCATTCTCTTATCCTGAACGCCTCTAGCATAAATGCCTCCTATATTCTCAACATGTTCAATCCGCAAGGCGATAGCTAACCAAGGTCTCTACTCGGTGGTTATTCGTGCTGAAGCTCCGGAGCTGGACCTTTTCAGCATTTTTGATCTCTTTTGCGTCACTGTCCCCCCACTCAACTGGCACTTCGGAATCGGCATCTGCGTAGACGAGAACGTTGAAAGTGCAGTCGCCATCGAGGACAGGGAGGAAGGTTACAGATGCAGTGATCTGTCGGAATATAGCCTGGATTTCGTCCTGAATTTCCTTCTCGGTTTTTTCTACTGGGGCTTGGGGATCCGCATCTCTGTAGAGCAAATGTAAGTGTGAGTTGCAGGGCTTAAAATGTGTTAAAGGGAATTGAAAGAACGAACCCCGGGGTGGTATTTTCTTTGTCCGTAGTTTTTCGAGATGTTTGGCTCTTGCTACTCTTCCCGAATATTTGCACCTTCAAAACATATCAGCATCCGTGTTCGTGGGGGCCAAGTTGACTTGCGTACGTCAAACTGCCATCTTTCGACATGTTCCCCCGTTTCCTTGTCCGTAACAACAACAACAAGCTTAGAGATTTTGCCGCCAACCATCCACTTATTGAGCTGCGACATAATCTTTTTGATATAGGCTTTGACTTGGTCGTCGGAGGTAACTGGTATCGGTCAGTGAGATGAGCCGCGAAACTAGGAGTCAGAAGGGGTCGACAAACCCAGCATATTCAAGCCATACTTCTTAACCCTGAATTATAGTTAGATTTTTTTTTATCGCTCTCATGTGTTCCGACTTCGAGACGACTCACGTTGTGAAATCTTCTGGAGGATATACACCGCGCTGGAAGCTAGATGTCGCAGGTTAAACAAAACCACACCAAGCAGGAAACCAAAACAGCGAGCATACAGGATCGAATTGATTGAGTACTCAAACTAGAAAGGCATTAGTATACTTGTAATGACTATCAATCTGACTTGGTAAGATACTCACAAACTCTGCCACCAACTTCGCCGATCCTGGATCCAGGTGAGTTTTGAGAAGTATTCATCGAGGTAGTCCGCTCTCTCTCACCTTTCAGGGATAGCTTATGGACCTTGGATTTATCTTTCGAAGTCGACATAATGGCTTGGAAGGTTATTGAGTAATTCTGGAGCACTAAAAAATCTTGGAGCTTAGGGATCTGAAGTTCTGGGGGATTGCTTGCGGGAAGCAGCAGCTTTTGTTTACCTCTGATAGTCACCGCAGCAATTCCGTCGACCGCCCGCCCGTCAGATTTTCTCCACAACCTATTTTTTGCCCGTCAAATAACTTTATCGATTTTTGTTAAAGCAATAGCTGAAGAAGGTATAAGTAATGTTGGTTAGCACAGGAAGCACTCGAAGAAATAAGAAGAGAGATAACAGAGGTTTGGAGGAGTTCGAAATGTGGTGATTAAATAAAAGGCATTCAAGGCTTTCCTTGCAAAGTACCAAGGAGAAGTCAGTACATGTTTTTTTCTTTGTATTTTGAAAATTTTGGGCTTATATTCTTGTACGGGAAGTATTATTGGTTTATACTAGAAGATAGAGTGTGTATTACTACCTATCTAGAGTCACCATCCTGCTATACAAAGGTACCTACCTAGGTACTATTCATCGACATCCTGCAACCCAAGGGTTGTTCTGCATGGAATTGTCTGCAATGGGCGCCGCTCTGATTGGTGGGTGTGGCTGAGGGGCGCAGAGCTCCAGCTTTTCTGGTCGCAAAGGAAAAAAAAGTTCGTCGCCAACCCCGCCGCCAGTTGTGTCTTGCAGTTTCTCCTCTTCCTTCCCCCCCCAAAGCCCGTCTTTTTTACCGTCTCTGCGTCATCAATTCGGTAACCCCTCGCCACACGGTCTTTTAATTCCCTTCCAGAGTCGAATTACTGCTGGGTGTGTTGGTTCCGGAGCCCTCGTGCCTGGACAGTCGCTTGAGTCATTGCCGCCCGCCCTGCCATGATAATCTCTTGACACCGCACATGCAGCCTCCAGAAGGTGTGCAGGTCGACCTGGGCAAGGCCCAGGTCATCGACCGTGTCCCCAAAGTGATCAAGGAGTTGAAATTTGGTGTTTTGTAAGGAATCTCCAATTTATCTTATTCAATCTCTTGCGTTTTCTGTGGTCTTTGAGACAAGGCTAATGTTCTGGGTGGCTGGATGACAGGTCTAACGATGACATTGTGAGTCAGGGTGTGGTGGAAGTATCCGATCGGAAATTCTTCAATCTCGAGAACGACCGAGCTGTCGTCGCTCATGGCCCTCTCGATGGACGCATGGGTATATCGAATAAATCTTCATCCTGTCAGACGTGTGGTGGGGTATTGCAAGTTTGCAACGGCCATTTCGGCCATGTGAGGCTTGTGCTACCTGCGTTTCACGTAGGATATTTCAAACGGGTCATAAGTATACTGCAGGAGATTTGTAAGGAATGCTCGCATATTCTTCTCCCTGAGGGCGAGCGCCGTGCCTTCCTCCGAGAGATGCGCCGCCCTCGGCTGGATAATCTGCGACGCATGCAGATTGCGAAACGGATCAACGATCGCTGCCGTAAAACTCGAACCTGTGAGGTCTGTGGTGCTATAAATGGAGTCGTCAAGAAGGCTGGATCAAGCGCTCTCAAG
The DNA here is from genome assembly GCA_027569885.1 of Aspergillus diversus. Lineage (NCBI taxonomy): Eukaryota > Fungi > Ascomycota > Eurotiomycetes > Eurotiales > Aspergillaceae > Aspergillus > Aspergillus diversus. The sequence continues at coordinate 16,121 of JAPDKZ010000042.1, forward strand.
ATTACACATGATAAATTTCGCGCCTTCAATACTTCAACCTCGGTGAAGAAGGTCCCGCCCCCGAGCAAGATTGTTTTCGATCGCTCGTTTGAAGAAGCCAGGAGTTCAAATGCGGAGGTTGAGAAACACTACAAAAAGGCCCAGGATGACCTGAATGCCTTGCGTGTTTTGAATCTGTTTAAGAGAATCTCGGATGGTGATTGCGAATTGTTGGGACTGGACCCAAAAGAGGCAAGACCGGAAATGTTTCTTTGGCAGTTTATCCCCGCGCCTCCCGTGTGTATTCGCCCGTCCGTAGGTCAGGATGCGGCTTCGACGGAAGATGACTTGACGGCTAAGCTGGGCGACATTGTCCAGAGTAACATCAACCTGAAGAATGCCTTGATGAAGGGAGCACCGGTACAAACGATCATGGAATGCTGGGATTACATGCAGCTCCAAATTGCTGTTTATATCAACAGTGATGTCCCAGGTCTGAACAAGGCGGATCTAGGAAAGCCCATTAGAGGCTTCGTGCAGCGCCTCAAGGGAAAACAGGGCCGATTTCGTGGAAATCTTTCTGGAAAGCGTGTTGACTTTTCTGGCCGAACGGTCATCTCGCCAGACCCTAACCTACGAGTCGATGAAGTCGCTGTTCCAGAGCTGGTGGCAAAGAACATGACGTACCCCGAGGTCGTCACAAGATACAACAAAGAAAAGCTGCAACAGAGGGTCCGGAATGGCATAAAGAAGTGGCCGGGTGCCAACTATATAGTCAAGAAAGGCAACCCACTGAAGACTATGTTGAAGTACGGTAATCTTAAAATGATCGCCGATCAACTACAGGAAGGAGATATCGTTGAACGCCATATAGAGGACGGCGATATAGTCCTCTTCAACCGTCAGCCCTCTCTCCACAAGCTCAGTATTCTCTCCCATTTTGCCAAAGTTCGGCCCCACAGAACATTCCGGTTGAACGAGTGTGTGTGCAATCCGTACAATGCAGACTTTGACGGAGACGAGATGAACCTCCATGTTCCTCAGACGGAAGAGGCTAGGGCCGAAGCCATGGAGTTGATGGGTGTAAAGAATAACTTGGCCACTCCAAAAAATGGGGAGCCCATTATCTCTGCCATCCAGGATTTCATCAGCGCGGCCTACATTCTCAGCAGCAAAGATAACTTTTTCGACCGGCGCTCATTCACCCAGATTTGCCTCTACATGCTCGGGCCGGAAACCCGATTTGACCTTCCCCCACCCTCAATCCTCAAACCGCAGATGCTGTGGACCGGGAAGCAGGTGTTTAATATCCTTATGCACCCCAATAAAGATGACCCCGTGCTGGTTAACCTGGATGCGGCGTGCCGAGAATTCAAGCAGCCGAAGGACGGCCGTCCGAAAGACCTTGACCCCAACGATGGTTGGCTCGTCATTCGTAACTCGGAGGTTATGTGTGGTGTTATGGACAAATCAACGATTGGCTCCGGTAAGAAGGACAACGTGTTCTATATCATGCTTCGAGATTTCGGCCCCCCTGCGGCCGCTGAGGGTATGAACCGGTTGTCAAGACTGTCTGCCCGGTGGTTCACCAACATGGGCTTCTCTATTGGAATCACGGACGTCTATCCAAGTGAGAAGCTTATTCGCTCAAAGAATAACCTGGTCGAAACTGCGTATGCGCAGTGTGACGAGGTTATTGCGAAGTACAAGGCGGGAACCTTGGAAAAGTATCCTGGATGCGACGAACTGCAGACGATGGAAAACCAGATTTCTGGAATTTTGAGCAAGGTCCGTCAGCAAGCTGGTGATGAGTGTATTCAACAGCTCAGCAAATACAACTCTCCACTGATCATGGCTACCTCTGGTTCTAAGGGTTCTAGTATCAACGTGTCTCAGATGGTTGCACTTGTCGGTCAACAGATTATCGGTGGTCAGCGTGTGCAGGACGGTTTCCAGGACCGCACCCTGCCTCACTTTCCCAAGAATGCTCGCCAGCCTCCGTCAAAGGGTTTCGTTCGCAACAGTTTCTTTTCGGGTCTTCTTCCATACGAGTTCATTTTCCACGCCATGTCGGGTCGTGAAGGTCTAGTTGATACTGCTGTGAAAACGGCCGAAACCGGCTATATGTCTCGTCGGTTGATGAAGTCGTTGGAGGATCTCTCCACCGGGTATGACGACACTGTTCGAAACTCGTCCCAGAACATCGTCCAATTTCAATACGGTGATGATAAGCTGGATCCCCTAGATATGGAAGGCAAAGCCAAGCCTGTCCATTTTGATCGGACATTCATTCATTCAGAGTCTACGACGTACGAAAATGATGAGCGAAGTCTGACTCCCGCGGAGATTATGGAAGTGTGTGAGGAGATGCTTTCTAAGGAGCGCGCAAAATTAGTGCGCAAGGACCTGATGGACCATCAACTCGGATACATGGACCGGACTGATCATGGCATTGACCAATTCGAGAGTGCTCGAGATTTCTTGGAGTCGATTCAGCAGTATGTTGCTGGCAAGGCGGAGAAGCTGATCTCTCGGGGAGGTGACAGCGACAAGTCCGACGAGAGGACTCTCCAGGGTTTGAATCATACTGGAAAGTTGACCGAGAAAACACTTCGCACGTTCATCACGGCGTGTTTGATGAAATACAAAAGGGCTCAAGTCGAGCCAGGCCATGCCGTCGGTGCTGTGGGCGCACAATCCATTGGTGAGCCAGGAACACAGATGACACTGAAGACTTTCCATTTCGCTGGTGTTGCCGGTATGAGTATCACGCAGGGTGTTCCCCGTATCAAGGAAATTATCAACGCGTCCAAGGAAATCAGTACGCCTGTGGTAGCCTGCGAACTGGTTACCAAGGACCAAATTATAGCTGCACGGATTGTGAAAGGACGGATCGAAAAGACTTATCTGCGGGACATAATCCATTACGTGCGGGAGATCTGGACCGGAAAGGAGGCATACCTAACCGTCAAGATCAACTGGAAGACAATTTCGGACTTGCAACTCGAGCTGACGATCGGGAAAATTTTGAGTGCTATCAAGATTCACAAACGGTTCCGGGGCGAAGATCTTAAATTCCGGACACAACGATCACATATTCACATTTATCTTGACCTGGACCCTCTTAGCAAAGAGAAGCTTTCAAAGACCGAGATTGCGGCTACGAGCGCTGATCCATTCCTCCGCCTGAAGCATCTCAAGCGCATGCTTCCTGATATTCAAGTGCTCGGCCATCCGCAAGCCCACCGTGCGATCATCCGCACGGACGACACGTCTACCACGAATACGCTTCTGGTGGAAGGCTACGGGCTGAGGGAGTGCATGACTACACTTGGTGTCGACGGTCTGCGCACTTCAACCAATAACGTCATGGAAATGCGTAACGTTTTGGGCATCGAGGCTGCCAGGACGACCATCGTCCGGGAAATTAGCGAAGTGATGAAAGATATGGATATTGACCCGCGACACATGCAACTTTTGGCGGACGTCATGACATACAAGGGTGAAGTGCTAGGAATCACCCGTTTTGGTCTCGCAAAGATGCGCGATTCCGTACTACAGCTAGCCTCCTTCGAGAAAACCGCCGACCATCTCTTCGACGCTGGTGGTGCCGGCCGCACCGATCTCATCGAGGGTGTCTCCGAATGTATCATCATGGGCAAGACGGTTTCTCTCGGTACAGGAGCGATGGAGGTGGTGCGCAAGATGAACTTCTTCGAGGGGCAGATTGGACGGAAGAAGACTGTATTTGAAGATGTGTGGAATGAGACTCACGTCGAGCCGAAGCGTGCTCGACGACGGGCTTGATGTTCCCTTTTTTGTGTTTTTGTCTGTCTGGCATAAAAAGAGCATTGGTGGCGTTTTTTGAGGGTCTACATTGAATTCTTTGTATGTACTAGCGATATCTGAGGGTGGATGGACTGTAGACCTATTTCTGAAATTATTCTGAATTATACCACCATTATTTTTTATTCTGATCGTGTCCTCGTAGTTCTCGTTCAAGTGGTTACATTTAAGATGTTTCTCCAAGTGGGGAAATCCGGATAAGCTCATTTTTATCTTTTTTTCTTTCCCGGCTACCCCTCCACCTCATCACCACCTCTCCTCATTCTCCCCTAATCTCAAACACCAAACACCAAAAGCCACAATCCCAACCTTACCGAAAACAAAGCAGAAAGAGAGAAAAAGAAAATAAAAGGGGAAATGACAACATACACCCCCCCTTCCCTCCCCGCCCTCTTCCAAACCACCACCCCCCCACCAACCCTCCTGACCCAAGGTGCCGAAGCCCACCTCTACAAAACTATCCATCTCAACCCCTCCACCCCAGCCGCGCTTAAAATCCGCCCTTCAAAACCATACCGCCACCCGATCCTCGACCGCCGTCTAACCCGCGCACGTATCCTCCAGGAAGCGCGATGTCTGGCGAAATTAGTGCGGGAAGGGGTTAGTGTGCCGGCTTTGTTAGCTATGGATTGGGAGACACAATCGGGGTCACAAACACAACTACAAACACAATCTCAGGGACAGAGTCAGAGTGGCGGGGGAGCATGGATCCTCATGGAGTGGATTGATGGGGTTGTGATACGGGTAATATTGGAGCAGTGGGAGGAGTATATGAAACAACAGCAGCAGCAGCAAGATCAAGAGAGGAACGGGGAAGAAGGGAAGAAGGTCCGGGACTTGATGAGGAGGATTGGGTTAGCGGTGGGGAGGTTACATAAAGCTGGGGTTATACATGGGGATTTGACGACGAGTAATTTGATGCTCCGACCTTCTACACCTTCTACGCCTTCTACGGATGCTTTGGAGGATGGAAACCCTTCGATGGAAGGGGAGGTAATCCTGATTGATTTTGGGTTGGCGAGTCAGAGTGTACAAGACGAGGACCGGGCGGTGGATTTGTACGTCCTTGAGAGGGCGTTTGGGAGTACGCATCCGCGCACGGAGCCGTTCTTTGATGAGTTGTTGAGGGGTTATAGGGAGAGCCATCGGGGGGCTGTGTCGGCGTTGAAAAAGTTGGAGGATGTAAGGATGAGGGGGAGGAAGAGGAGTATGATTGGTTGACCTTTATTTTAATATAGAACAGAAATGTGAGAATGTCAATTTGGTTTGTCTATGCAGATATAGGGGTTTCAAGGTATTAAATCGTGCTTTCATCATCCGGAATGGGTAACGCCGCGCTTTTAAAATCATGCTGAGGTAGAAGTAATATCCAAAGTAACAAAAAGAGAAAAAGGAAAGAAATATGATTAGGACTGTGGCTTGACACAAGTCCCAACATCGGCCAGGGCAAAATACCCCTTGTTCTCCACCACACCACGATCCTTAACAACAGCGGTATACTTGACAACCCACTGTGTCTCGACATCACCCTGAATCCCATCATCAGCTTCAGGCGAAGAAGCCAGAATCCCCGCACCCCTCTCGCCGGGACCAAGGAGCTCCCTCGTCGTGCCCACGGGCAAGATATCATTACAGTCGTTATGCGTGAGCAGCTGAATATTCTCTTGCTTCGCGTATAGAATCAGCGACTTAGGCACGACGCAGCAATCCTTCAGATTGATCTGATCGACCGACGGCTTCACCTTGGTAAACGGGAGGAACCGGGCTAGTCGCTCGCTGCCGAACTCTGCCACCCCCAGCTGCGAGATCATGCCCTTCTCCTGTAAACTTTCGAGTGTCCGCCAGGTCTGGATCAAACTGTCGAAGTCGTCCGCCTGGGGTTCTTCACTACCCCCCGTTGACGAGTGGTCCCCTTCATCGTCGCTGTCGTCTTCCGCGTCGAATAGGATGCCTGGGAAGGATACGATGAGTAGATCGATCGAATCGACCTGGAGTTCCTTCAGCACCAGATCGATAGCTTGTCTTGTGTGCGCGCAGCGCCGCGACACGGGGATCCCCGGGAGGTAGAACAGTTTTACTGTGATGTCGTACTGAGACCGTTCCTCTGCGAGGCCGTGCTGCGAGAAATCAACCGCTGGGATATACAGCCCGTCATCCTTTTGCTCCGTCCATGAGGTGTAGGAGCGGCCGCGGGTATTATCGGTGTCTGTGGTATTATTTGTGCTGCTGGTGTTAGAGGCGGCGGCGAGTTGTTGCGAGATTTGGATGTTGGTTCGGAGGGAATTGACCAATTCGACGTTGGATTTGAAGGTAGTCGGCTGGCGAATGACGGTGGAACCGCCTCCGGTCATAATATTCCTATTTGCCAGAGCAACACCTCTTCGTTAGTTCGGATTTGAGATCTAATTTTCGGTCGGTTGATTCGACCGGGGGGTACCAGCCAAGGAGGGGTAGACCTTGTCTGGGGTCATTGCGAGAACGTACGAGGTGGACAGGATTAGTTTCATGGTGGCTGGAGCTGATCTCAATAGAATGACAAAATCTTGAGGGAAGTTTCTGTATTCTTTCTGAACGCGAGTTTTCTGGAACCAAGAAGCGGGTTGGTAGAGGGTCAAACAAGTCAAGATGAAGGTGGGGTGGAAGAGAGGAGTTGCTTGGAGTCGATCGATTGCTAAGCAGCCCGAAATCTTTCCATCCCCATCCACATCCAACGCTCGCTCTGCATTTACATTCACCTCTATATAACTAAACATAATCCTATATATCCATTACCGCGCTACTCATAATCTAAAGTGGGATCCCAATCTGTAGGTGAATACTCCCCCGTATGAAGCACTTTCATATCCTCCTCGTCGAGCTCGAAATCAAAAACCTCCGCATTCTCCTTGATTCGACTGGGCGTAACAGACTTGGGAAGAGGCACCAGACCCTAGTTTCCACAAGTATTAATATAATTATCCTTCTGTTACTGTTCCGACAATAATCCTGGATGGTGGCGTCACCCGCCCCTTCCCTTCGCATGGGTATGGTAGTTTAAAAGAGAAAAAAAAAAGCTCACCTTCTGCAATCCCCACCGGATCATAATCTGCGCCGGGGATTTCCCATACTTCCTCCCCAAAGACGTCAACAACGCCTCGCGCATCCGTGTCCCATGCGCAAGGGGCGAATACGCCTGAACCACAATATTCCGACGCTGGAGCCACTCAATGATCTCCGATCGGTCGCACCACGGATGGATTTCGTACTGTCCGACATCGATCTTCCTATCCCCGCCCTGGGAGGCGATATACTCCTCTAACTCATCGAGATGGTGAATTCCGTAATTCGATACCCCAATGGATCTCGTTTTGCCCGACTTTTGGGCTTCGACCAGAGCGCGCCAGGAGCCTAGACGGGCTTCTTTGCCGCCGTAGGGGGCGTGTAGGAGGATGCTTAAATCACATGCATGTTAGCAAATGGGAAATCTGTATGATCCGGTAGAACTTTTTGGGGGGAGGGGAGGGACGAGTACAGATCGAAATATTCTTGCTCAGCTGTTCGGAGACTAGAATCAATGGCTCGCTTAGTCGCATTGTACCCCATTGATTCTGGGGGGATTTTGGTCGTGAAGAAAATGTCAGATCGGGCAAGGCCTGAGTTTGCAATGGCACGCCCGCAGGCCTTCTCGTTCCGGTACATGATTGCCGAATCGACCTAGATATCGTTTCTCATTAATCAATCAACTGATTACCTTGTTCCCCTAGTGATATTGGAGTTATGGACACACATGACGATAACCGAGTCGAAGTGCCTCCGCGGTACTTTGTTCAGTCTTGGATGGTGGGCTGGAAGAGTCAGCTTGTTACTTTGTGACGGGAGATCCTTAGGGGTGAGGAGCGTAATGGATGAGGAATTTACATCAAGTATACCTTGTTTTCATCAGCAGTGACTCTCCTGTGTATATGATTGAGGGACACTTACTCCATACCCGAGAACCGGGATTTCATGGCCCGAGTTCATGCGGTAGGTTGATCTGAGACTTTGAAGGGCAGGCATTCTTTTCTCTCCTTCCAAATCGGGGTTTGTAAGGGAATTTGGAGATGGGATGGGAGGGTGGAAGGGCGGATTAGTTATTCGTGGATGATATGATATCATTCGGATCCCCCGCGGCCTGGTGGGGCAGGGGATCCAGACTCCCGAAGAGTTTACCTCCTGAGTTACAATCTAATTCGAGCTACCTTTCGTTTTGTAACCAATTAACAGTGTCTAACCATCTTGGAGTCTTCAACGACCTGGAAAAACTACCCTACTGAAGGAGATTCTCTCCCTCATGGACTTGGCGTCGATCGATCTTGTCCAGGAATTTGAGGTCCCAACGATAGCTCGTTTATGATAGACGAAAGCTACAGGGAGTTATGGATACTTCACTTGGAATTACCATAATTGATTGGACGGGCGAGTGTTGTTAGGTACAATGATGTTCTCTCATCACCGCTCAATAAAAATATCCAGAAAATATATGTACACTGACGAAAAGCTATGATCACCGGGGTTCTCCATGGCAGGCAATGCGAGTGAAGTAAGCAAACGAAGGTCGATTCTTTCGGGAATTCAACAGGGTTGGTTGTGGTACTCCCAAAACTCCAGAGAGAGAAAATGGAACGAGAAAAGGAGGCCTAAAAGAACGCGATATTAGGACGAATTTATAGCTATAATAACGGCTACTGGTGCTAATTCAGGCGAACGTAGTTTGCTGTAAAAGGTATCTGTCAGTTCCACGTCAAATTCTAGGTCATCGAGTAGAATTTTACCTGGAAATTGTCCCTCTCTCCCATCGACGCGACCGGACCACCACTCGTTCTGGTTATCAGTCCGCTGGGTGATTTCGATGATTTCGCCGGCAGAAAAGCTCAGATCGCCATGTGCCTGTGCCTCGTAATCGTAGAGAGCCGTGACTGTTTCGACCGCTGCGGCAAAACGGGACGGCTTGGGCTTCGGTGGAGGGGGCGCTGGCTTGGTCTTCGCGGCGGCCGCAAGGGCACTGCCAGCAGCGCCGGCAGAGTAGGGTGGTGGAGGGTTCTCAACGACCTCAGGGTCGCTCTGCTTTGATGCGAAACGGCCCTTGTGCTCGCTGGCTAGCTTATCCTTCAGGCCAAGTTTGGAATTCGTGCGTCGTCCACCGGTGGTTTTGAAATGAACGATCGTGAGTTCTTCCGCTTGCTCTTTGACGTCTCCACGCTTTGCCTCGTAGGCTTCTTCGACATCCAGGGTCAAGTTAAAGTATCCGATATTGATGCCTTGCATTTTCTCGTGCAGCGTGTAAAAGACGTTTAGCTGCATGTAGTAGAAGGATTGGAATAGCGGACGAATAAATTCCGCCTCGAGAGTAAAGAGTTTCGGTAGCTCCTCCTTAAGCAAGTCATTGTAGGAGTTATATTCTTGTGTGGCCTGCTCCACATCACCTTCCGCCTTGTAGAGAGCCTTCTCATCCTTCAGTGACTTGTCCTTCTTATCTTGGAGCTTCTTGAGAGTGGCTCGGTGACGATCGTAGTCCAGTTTCTTGTGATCTCGTTTCACTGCAACCTTGCGAATCGCTTTGATTACCACCAGGAGCTGCTCAGCGGGGCTGACAACCCGACTCTCAATCATCTCTAGCTCAGGCGACAATGATTCCTGAAGATCCCGCACGATTGCTTCATATTCCTCACAGGCCTGGATACCTTCTGGGTTTCCTTCGATTGTGTATGTGCTTGGGTCCGAGGCACGGCCGGAAATGGGTTTATATAGTTCTGTCATGGCTTTGGAGAATTCGATCTGGTGGCTCAACATGCCTACATGGGCCAGTTAGCAGTAGAAAGCAGAGAAACCGAGTGGTATCAAACGATCCTAGGAAAAGAGCCAGGAAAAGGGCGCCTTACCATTAATGGCATCCCAATACTTCTTCGACTCATCATGAAGCTTTTTCGTTTCTTTTTCAAGTTCTTGGAATCGGCGTTCTGCGTCAATATAGACCGCATCTTTGGTATGCTCGCCGATGTTGAATTTCGCCTTGAACGTCTGCGGGGCGCGGACAATGCTCTTCTGAAAGCCCTTCAAACTCATTTTCGGATTCTTTCCCGAGCTCGGAGAGTGGCGGATTCCCTATTGGTGTAAACAAAGCCGGGGGATTGTTGTTGATAGGGTGGAGGGATGCAAGAAGAAGAAAAGGGGGGGCGCGAGAGGGAGAGTTTCTTGCTCTGAGGGGCAGAAGGAGGGGATCGTGTCGGTGGTAAGTGGGGGGAGAGGGCTTTTTGGTTGTGTTTCGCCGCAAAAGAGGTCGACCTGGTTTGCTTCCCAGCGGTTGGTTGGGTGCCTTCGACCACCAAGAACCGCTGACGGTTAGACTGATGGTTCGTCTGCTGGGCAATGTGGCTTAGCTATGACATAACGCTCGATTGGCGTGGCTGACGGTAAAGAGAGAGCTCAAGGAATAATGATTACAGGGTAACTGTAATTATTGGTTAAAAATATCTCTCATTGAAGATTGAGAAATGACAAATGAAAAGGTGGTCATTATTGAGGATCTTCAACTGCCCGATTCTGCTTACTTCACGAGGATGGATGATTGCCTGGTCTGATGAGTCCTGCATTTCCCCCACAAATCCCCTTTACGTAGACATTCCGAACCATTCTTCACTCACAGCCAGTGTGAATACAAAGAAAAAAAATGTCCTGATTACCGAGTCATATCGCTCTTGTTTTTCTGAATATTTGATAGGTATTTAAGGCAGTAGATTTTATTATTTCCACAAAGGAGGGTCGAATGCCATCACCATCGTCATCATGGGCATCCTTGCTGCCGAAGGGCCTCTGAAGAATGCACAATTCACAATTCGGCTCAGCCCTGCCTCAGCTTGGCTCAGTATCATTCAGTCATTATTTTTACGAACCCCATCCATGCGGGTGTGGCGCAGCTACCAGTAACCAAAAGACTCGACCAAACAGGTAAGCGGATCTCGGGTGTCCCATGGCACGTCTTCCAGATCCGCTAGAATGTTAGGCACCAGAGTATTTTCCTCGATTGGGGTTGCAATTTTGCAACGGTATTCTCCATCTCGCCCTGGCTGTTGATAGAGGATTAGCATGGGGAGAAAGGTTCTTTAGGTGTAGATTTCTACCCTCTCTCAATTTGAGGACCTTATTATAGGACAAAGGGAACCTTGACACTAGAGGTGAGAGAGGTATGAGTCAAGTCTTGAGACCAAGAATCAGCCAATCTGACAAGGAAGAGGTGATGCCTTGGATGAATGTAAATGGAAAGATTCACATCAGCCCTCTCGTTTTTATAATGGGAATGATCCCCAATTCAAGATCACATCCCGGCATTCCCTTGAATTTAAATATCGTCACAGAGTCCACTAGGTAATGATCAAGCTTTGGGTGTGTTTTTCTTCATCGCATCTATTTGGGCTTCTCGGTTCCGGCGGAGAGAAAATCGTTAACCATTATGAGATTATCATTACCACTCCTTATCTTAGTTTGTTGTCCAATGTGCGGTCTTTGAAATCATAATATTCTCCCCGTATGAAATACTTGTTGAGGATTGCCGCGGAGAACTCCCCGCGATTGCTGGCAGAAGAAAGGTGGAAACAGCGAGGCCGCCCGGACTATCTGATAACTCCGATCGGGTTTAGCCAGGCTCGGCAATGATATAACCGGATCCAAACTTTTTTTTCTCACCTGCAAGAGCGACGTTTCCCCCCTTGTCGGTCAAGCTGTTGTTTTATCATCAACTAATTATCAATTTTGCATGGTACATCTGCGAAACTATACCTATTCATCATGTCTAGTGCGGCTTCTTCTGCGTTGAGAAACGCATCCCGAGCCTATGCTCGTCGCTTGACCTCGACGCCGCACGCCTCCCTACTCTCCCGTAGGGTGCTTGCCACCCCCAGCTCCAGGTCCTATGTCACCGAGACCAATGCGGCTAAGGCCCAGGTTTCTGTAGATACTGCCATTAAGCAGGAGCAAAAAGACTTCATCGACCGGACCGGCGTTCAGCCGCAGAAGACTGAACTACCGGGCTCTGGCATCTCCAGGGATGCTGCGATGAGCCCGGCCGCGGGCATCCTCAAGCAAGCGACCGTCATGGATCAAGGAACGCGGCCCATTTACCTCGACGCCCAGGCAACTACTCCGACAGATCCCCGTGTGCTTGACGCGATGCTACCATTCCTCACCGGCATTTATGGCAACCCCCACTCGAGAACTCACGCATACGGTTGGGAATCGGAGAAAGCTGTTGAGCAGGCTCGTGAACATGTGGCTAAGCTGATCGGCGCTGATTCCAAGGAGATTATCTTTACAAGTGGTGCGACCGAGAGTAACAACATGAGTATTAAGGGTGTTGCCAGGTTTTTTGGTCGTTCCGGCAAGAAGAAGCATATTATCACCACCCAGACGGAACATAAGTGTGTGCTGGACAGCTGCCGACATTTGCAGGACGAAGGATTCGAAGTGACATATCTGCCTGTCCAAAGCAATGGATTGATCCGGATGGAGGACCTTGAGGCCGCTATACGTCCCGACACCGCTCTTGTTAGTATCATGGCGGTTAATAACGAGATTGGTGTCATCCAGCCGCTTGAAGAGATCGGGAAGCTCTGCCGTTCCAAGAAAGTCTTCTTCCACACTGACGCCGCTCAGGCAGTGGGCAAGATCCCAATGGACGTTAACAAGATGAATATCGACTTGATGTCTATCTCCAGCCACAAAATTTACGGCCCCAAGGGAGTTGGTGCCTGTTACGTTCGACGCCGTCCTAGGGTTCGCCTTGACCCTATCATCACCGGAGGTGGACAGGAGAGAGGCTTGCGTAGCGGTACACTCGCCCCTCACCTGGCCGTTGGGTTTGGTGAGGCTTGCCGTATCGCGATCCAAGATATGGATGTAAGTACAATGACCTTTCTTTTTTCTCCCCCTCAACTCCCATCTATCTCCGCCATTCAACTGTCGGCCTCGTGTGCATCTCGACAATGATTATAAGCTTGAAATGAGACCCGTGGTGGTAGCTACACGCTGAAAAATGCGTGTTACCATGGACTTGTGAAGAACGTAGCAGGGGTGATGAGTCTGCTTGCACTATGGCGTGTCTATTACCGAAACACATATAAAATGCGGGAAAATATTTCTAATGCGGTTTCGAATTTCTAGTACGACTCAAAACACATCTCCCGGCTATCGAAGCGCTTGTCGGATGCCCTCTTGGCGATGGAGCATACTACCCTGAATGGGGATCCTGACCGCCACTACCCCGGTTGCGTTAATATTTCCTTTGCCTATGTCGAGGGCGAGTCCCTCCTGATGGCTTTGAAGGACATTGCCCTTTCTTCCGGTAGCGCTTGCACCTCTGCGTCGTTGGAGCCAAGTTATGTGCTCCGCGCGCTGGGTAGCAGTGACGAGAGCGCTCATAGTAGTATCCGATTTGGTATTGGACGATTTACTACAGAGGCGGAGATTGACTACGTGCTGAAGGCTGTCCAAGACCGGGTTGACTTCCTGCGCGAACTCAGCCCGCTTTGGGAGCTGGTGCAGGAAGGAATTGACCTGAATACTATTGAATGGAGTCAGCATTAATGGTTATGCTGCCGTATATCTTGCACTTTTCGATCTTTCTCTGTCCCCTCTTACCTTTTGAGGAAACATGCTCGTAAGGATGGGAAATCAGTCATTTATTTTACTAGGCGCAGTCTTTGTCGATTCAATTTGCTCTACAATTTTCTGGAGATATCAAATACTTGGAAGGCGTTGGCATGATTTGTAAGAATAGTTAGGATTTATGACATGTGTCTTGCGTCTTGTACAAAGAATGGATAGTTTAATCTCTTAAGAAAAACCTCCTGCCTGTTTTTATATAGGATGTAAAAATACATGAACGGCCGTCCCCAAAGCAGTGGCCAGATGACCTCTAGTCGAGGATGGGTTTGAATAAGGTAGACGGTGGACGTGCATGGCATCTGCAAAACAGTTGCATCGTGGAATGGAACCATATAAGGTTGCTGAGGCCAAGTCAAATTAAGATGGCGCCTCCACATGCGTTCCTTGCTCACCGCAGGCCCGAACGGGGTGGCGTGGGTGACAGCGAAGCACACCCTAAACCTCGCTTAGCGGCGCTGGTCGGGCCGGGTGTCGAATTTCGCACCCACTGGGCCCTCCACCCGCCTTCCGGATCATTCTCTAGCACCCAGCCTAGTCACTACCCCCCTCTCGCTTCCACCCAACGTTCCCGTTGGTGTCCTCGGTCAAGCAACAAGATCGCAGGGTCTCGTCCATACAGACCATGGGAATCCGATCTACATTAGTACATTTCAATATCACTTTCTGTTCCAGCTTCAAGTTCAATGTTGTCTTTGGTTCTGGTTGCTGGGCGAATTCCCCCACCCACCACAACTTCTTTCCCGGTTTCCCCTCCTTCCCCATTGTTTCCTGGTTCCCCTCCATGAGGCAATTAATAATGACTGTCGCCTCTGACCCCGTGCTCACCTGCCCGGTTGGCCCACTTGGCGGTTCAAATGGCTGAACTACAAGCATTCCTTCTCGCAATTCCTCCGAAGTCCCAAGGTCATTCTCGTGCTACTCGCTAGATTCCCTCGATTTAAAGTGAGTTACTAATATCCCTCGAGTCCGGAGAAATTTATCCCTGCACCAGCGTTGCGTGCCGGTCCTATGGGCTCCGGATGACACCATCTCTTCTCATCAATCAAATCCTGCCATCCTTTCTCTTGTCCTCTTCAAGCCTGGTAGGAAGCCTTACGCGGGTTCCTCCCGTTCTTCTGGAAAACTCTTTTTGGCCATTCCATTATTCATTCACTCCTCTCTGACTTTCTTGGTCCCTAAGCAGGACTCAAACCTGAGTTTTCGGAAGAATTCTAAATCCCAACTCTTTTCTTAATTTTCCTTACTTTCTTTTGATTGAATCACTTTTGTTTTTCTTGCTCTCCCTGCTGATCGACCTGCATTACATTGCCTTCCCTCAACCTTCTCCACCTTTTACTTGGGACTCTTTGGCATATTTCCACGCATTCTCGGAAGTCTAATTTCCCTTCATTCTCGAAGTATTTTTTAACCCCCTTCTATTCCTCTTTTGTTTTTCTGCTTCCCGCTCCCTTCCGGGATCGGACGAATCAGTCACTATCACTCCTGGTCCCTCCCCTCTCCTCGGGCCAGGAAGGACTGGGAAGAGGGAACAGGACTATTGAATTTAATCTGGCTGGTTCAGCTCAGCTGGAAGTTTCTCAAGCCGTAACCGCTCAACCACACTCCCCATTTGCCTCATCTGGTTTGTCGCACAGTCCTCTTTCTGCGAGCCCTATGACCATTCTATGACAATCATATTGTCCTACTGGGGTCTATAATTGTCGAAACCGCTCCTATAGCAGCAGATCCCAAACCTGACATCATTGTCTATTGTTAGGCACAGCTACCTCCGTTCCAGTGGACGCTTCACTTCGACGCACGTGAGCACATTGTTACATTTATATACCTCTTTCTCTGTTGACTCCCCGAGCTCTTTATCTTTCCAAATTTCTTCACCGTACATCTGCGTCATAAGAATGCTTCCTCCTGTTCCAGTCTTGTCGGATTACGGCATCTCGCCGGATCATGGCTTTCTTCCCTCCGAGCCACCCCTCGATCTCCTCCCTGACCCTTACTACACTAAATGGGAGTGGATAGCGTCCAACCTGCAGGCTCTCCTGCTGAGCAGGAGGATCCGGGAAACGGTAGACACTATGCCTACGCTCTCCACTTCATACCTGCAGACAGAGCCCGAATGGCGAAGGGCGTATTCCATCCTAGGATTCATTCTCCACGGTTACGTGTGGGGCGGTGTGAAACCAGCAGAGGTATGTTGAGCCAGCCCGAATTATAACTACCACTCCGTTACTTATGGTGAACAGCGAATCCCCCCACAACTGACAGTACCACTGCTGGAGGTCTGTGGGCACCTCGAGTTACCCCCAGTGGCCACATACGCTGGTGTCTGCTTATGGAACTTTAAGCCTATCTTCTCCGACGAGCCGATGGATGATCTACACAACCTCGCCTGTTTGAACACATTTACTGGATCTCTGGATGAACAATGGTTCTACCTTGTCTCCGTAGCGATTGAGGCTCGTGGTGGACCATCGATTCCGCTAGTACTTCAAGCAATCGCAGCCGCTCGAGCCGGAAACAGCTTGGTGGTAACGGAATGTCTGCAAGCGCTGGCAGAGGTACTAGACGAGGTCGGCGCAATTCTGGAGAGGATGTACGAGTATTGTGATCCGTACGTGTTTTACCATCGGATTCGGCCCTACCTGGCTGGCAGCAAGAATATGGCTGATGCGGGATTACCGCATGGCCTAATTTACGACGATGGGAGCAGTAAACCAAAGTACCGCCAGTACGGGGGTGGCAGCAACGCACAAAGTTCCCTGATCCAGTTTTTCGACATTGCTTTGGGAGTGGAGCACCGGCCCACGGGTGAGGCCCGTGCTAATGGTACTTCAATGGTGACCCAAAAGGAGGGTGTGGCGGCGGGCCCACGACATGGTTTTATCCAGGAAATGCGCTCATACATGCCTGGCCCGCATCGACGGTTTTTGGAACATGTCAGCACCGTGGCCAACATCCGAGAGTATGTGGAAGCTCGCCGCTCGGACAAAGCACTGTGTATCGCATACGACGCGTGTCTCTCCATGCTTCGAACGATGCGGGACAAGCACATACAGATCGTATCGCGATACATTATTGTCCAATCGCGTGACGCACGAGGACAGAATGCAGCACAGCAAAACGCCCCGAAACGATCGACGGTACCCGCCATGAACCTAGCGAACACTCGCCACGGGGACAAGGATGCCAAAAAGCTACGAGGTACGGGGGGAACAGCGCTGATCCCGTTCCTTAAACAGGCTCGCGACGAAACCGGGGAGCCGGCTATTGATGCGTGGGCCCGCCGATTACTGAGCAACGGGCCTTCCGAATCGAGCTTTGCAGCGCTAAGCAAATTGGGTGAACAACCCGACGGCCATCTTGAAGTAGTTGGATTGTCGGGGACATGGGCAGCAGATGACAGTGAGGGGGGCATCTGCCATTGGTGAGCGTCAGCCCGATTTAGAAGACAAAAAATCAGAAATTTCCTATTTCTTCCATGGTTTGGGGAGTGGCCTGGTGTGACTTCTTTTTATTTATTTATTTTTAGCGAGGCGGCAAATTGTTCAGCTGACAGGGAAATCATCCACGATTCCTTATCCTTAACCTTGCATGTACATATCCTTGTTTTTTTTTTCTACTCTCTTTTCTTTTTCAACTTTACGCCTAAGAGGTTCAGAGCATCGCATGAGCTATAAGCATTATTCATGAATAAAGAATTAACTTCAAGTCATTACCTCAGTCTCCTCTATATGAGATACAAGCTTTGCTTCCTTGTCCCTCATAGCAGGCGAGCGGCTACCTTCTCCGGATCAATTCTCACCACCCATGCAGGTATACAGATCCGACCAGGAAACCCAAGAAACCGAAAACCAGGAAATACTCAGCCACCATGCATGAACGAACAGGGACCATTTGCGCTAGGGCCGGCGATCTACGTGGGAGAGCATTGAGTACAGACAACAAACTCCAGAACAATAACTTTGTACTTCCCCCCCCCCCCCCCCCCCTCTCCTTGGGGTACAGAGTAGATAACGAAGGTTAATTGAGGCCCTTACGAGGTACCTTATTCCACAAACAATATCCGGCTGACTTGCAGCTGACATAGGCTATATCTGTACCACCCACAAGCTAGCAGCTCTTTCCAGATTTCTTTTATTACCCGATTCAATTTTGCTTCTTCGTCTTTATAATAGTAGTACGTAGTCTGGATGTGGCGTTGGGATCACCAAGGTTAGGAATAAGGATAGAAAGGCAGAAAGAATACCAATGAATGGTTCATTGATAGCTCGAAAACCCTAGAACAGGGAGAAAAAAAAAACAATACCGTTAAACCTGGTTCACAGCCCTGGGGAAGAGAAGCGAAGGGGGCAAAAGCACGATGTGCAGTAGCGCAAAGCCTGCTCAACCATATAGACCGAGTAACTAACCTACATCAAGAGGGAGATAAGGGAGGGGAGAGAAGAAGGGAAATGGGTGTGGACAAAAGTACGTGAGGACGATGCAGATTGACTTTGTTAGTTTGACGATGAGGATCGATAGTCAGTCGGGGATCTGATGGGACCATGGAGAGTACTTGCATATTCTGGTGTCTATTGGGAGGATGATTAATCCAGCCAGTGTCAGGACAGCTATCTGCTCTTTGCGACCACATATTACTAGGAGGCTCGTGCGTAGGGTTGATTTTTTATTTTTATTTCTCCTTTTTTCTTCTTTTTTTCTTTTGTTTTTTTTTTTCCTGGAGAACCCGGGCTTTGGATCACTACGATGTTAGATAATATCATTGGAAGGGGTTTGTTTACCTTGAAGATTCAGTCTCGTCCTCCCTACTCTTTTTTATCTTCGAGCTTATTTAACTCTGTTTTCGTATCTACTGCGATGAGAATGGAGGTGGCAAATGATCCTCTTCCCCTGATTCCACAGTATAATCCCATTCAGCTCCGGACCGAAAGCAAAAGGGGGGGCAAAAACCACACCTTGTCTTGCATCCTGCATACCGAATCCGGACGCCGCATGGTATTTATCTGTTATCACGCCAGACAATGCACGGTCGAGGATCAGATCCGGGTGGCTGGGGTTAAGAAATCCAGGGGAATGGATAGATGATCGTCGTGCCATCGTCAGCTTTAATCTTTTGGTTCTTCCCGGTTTTAGTAGATCCGAGCGTACTTTATATGCGCAAAGTGGTTTTAGTATGATGGTGAAAAAAAGGGGGACGGGGATTGATTTGTATTGCCACGCTATTTAATTATTGGGTACTGAGATGTATACAGAGCATAGATCTTTTTGCTTCTTTTGAGGGGCTTCGGATGGGAGGCTTGATTTGCAAAGCGAGCATGGATGATGGTATTGTTTGATATGAATAAAAAAGCTGAATAGAAAGAAGACAAAGGATGGACGGGGGTATTAACGAGCATGGAGAGCTGGTTTATTTTGGTGGGCAATTGGACGCTTCAATGGAACTACTCCCATATTGACAAGATACGCGGAGGGCCCCAGAAAATGCCCTGACTGCTATCCCGACAACACAAGACGGGATTATAATGATACAGTGTTCCCGAGATAGTTGAAAGCGTGCCGCATATGATGTCATTATTTATTGGATTCCAAGTTGCACAGACAATGTCATATTCATACATAACATCCCCGGCGCTATTGGCATGGCTATTGCTTGATAACTATATTTAGTAATTTCTATCATGCGCTAGGGATATTCTCTCAACAACATCTTGTCTCTCTCCTCTTTCGATGGGAGAGCATTTTATTTCGGTTTTCTGATATTAGTTTATCCATGTGGATCGAGATGGAAGCGTAAGCTTTGAGATAACCATTTTGCCATCTAAAGAGAGGAGAGTTGTAACGAGAAAGATCGAGAAAGATATAAGGGAAAGCAGAAGTTTCGTGCCCAGGCATCCAAGAATAGTACCCTCCTAGTGGTTTTCAACGTGTCAATTAGTGCCACCAAAAAGGTCCTTAGTCTGGTTTCCTATTAGGAGCCCTGATCCATTTCATCATGGAATTGAGGCGGTCATGAGCACATGATCAAGTTCAATGAATGATCCATGGCTATACGAAGCTACCAAAACCTCACAAATAGAGAACCCTCCTAAGCTAGATTGGAGACGGCAGATTCCATCAACAAGTGCAAGAAGATAATAGGCTTGATTGTCTTCGTATCTGGTGCACAAGGTCCGGGTTTCGGATGGGAAAACAAACTACTGAGATTGATTTCGGGGTTGAAACCATTTAAACTTGCTCTGCTTTGTCTCCTAGATACCACATCGGGGGGAACCTGAAAGTATGGCGAGTTTCCGGAGCGTTGATGCCTTGTTGCTTCTTGAGATAAGGGTAGGGAGGGATTATTATTGTAAAGTGCTATTAGAAGCTTCCAGGTTACTATCACCGCTTGGATCAATTAGCATGCTATAATTGAGTTAGTTGTTAGCATGAATGAGTCCAAGAGGAAAGGAACTGCCAGAAGTAGAATGAACAGCAGCATCACTCTGGCCCTGTAAATCTGTGAAGGACCTACAGTAATTTTAAAAGGGCACTTTTATGAAGAGTCTGTGACACCGGTCAGTGTAGAAGAGTTACTGTCCAATCTCTTCGACCGTTGGGTGAGAGACTCAATGCATAAAACCTTCTATAAAATGTTGGCCAATAAACCAGCCATGGTCAAAAAAGTATAAGAATGTGCTGCTCTTTTGATTTCAGCTTATCTTTGCCTCACGTCCCTCGAATACCGCATTTATCACGAGAAACTCCCAGACCCATGCATACATAGCAAGGGTGTAATCCTGTGGTCAAGCTCATGGTTTCTTGAGTGTTCCAATATACGTAAATGACTCTCCTGATATGATTAGGGAGGCACGTAAAGACCCCAATCATTGATTGGCCTAGTCGCGTTTGGGGGGAGGGGTGTTCATAGTAGATTGTCGCCACTCGTTCAACCCGCTAATCGAAAACAATTCGATAATTCCAGAAGATATGAGGCCATCAAATTAGCATGTAGCGTGAGAACGACTTTGGTGAGATCTTGGAGTTTTGAAGAGCAGAGACAAACAATAAAACAAACGTATTCCGCAGAGACTGAACAATTTGAAGCTCGGGGGTTTCTACATTTGAGTCATCCTCGAACAAAAAGAACAAAAAGTTCACGGAAGCAATGCCTGACGTTATGTCGAGACGCCATTTCACCATTCGAATGGATGCCACTAACACCTCATCCATTCACGGTCCATGACATGGACCCCTGAACTGTCGAAGACCTACGGGATTGCATTATAGAGTGCGCCAATGTTCGGAACCCAGGTCTTGACATCTGGTTCCTTAAGGAGCTGCCAGCTCTAAATCTTCCTGAGACCCTTTTATGTCCAAAGGCAACTCCTCTCAACAAGGTACCAGAGACCTTCACATTTCCATCTGAATCTTGAGCGGAGATTTCAGACTGAAAAGATCTGCAACGCCAGGAAGGGGTGGGATTACTCTGAGCACAGACACGGGACTTGACCGACTACCTGGGGAGATAAGGCCGAGTAAATTGCTCTTTTGACCTGGTCCACGAAGCGGTGAAGGTGACCGGTGAGAATAGACTAACCAAGCAGAGCGGGAAAAGTGTTCGAAATTGCGATAGTCCTCGAATGAGAATGAAGCATCTGATAAAACTTACCCACCCTTTGAACTGGTTTCATTTGTCCAACTAATATCACGTCTCGGATACGGGGTGTCATTTGGTTTTGCTAAAAGGCGAGGCTGAAGATTCAGGGCGATTTGGGGCTGTTATTTTAGCTCGTATTCAGGAAGCGGGGATAGGCTGGTCCGCTCAAGGTCACGGCGCCAGTCAGAGCGGGTCGGTGTACCGAGCTAGTCCCTCAAAGGTCATACCGTTGCCAGACTGTCCTGTTTGTTTAGATTTTTTTTGGCCTCATTTGCGGGAATGATTTCCCATTGTTTGCCCATTGCCAAAGGAATTTTATTCCTGTCAGATATTCCCACCAGTCCATGACAGGAAACTCAATCTGGCCTACCAAAGAGAGAATGAGAAGAAGGATCCATCATGGGGTTGATGATCAGCCCAGAAACAACATAAAGGATGAAGAATAAGGTTATTTGACCAGCGAGACAGCCGCATCAGGGCACGTTTGCGCATTTTGACTGGCAGTTCGTGACAAGACAACCCCCTCTCGCTGTCGGTGGGTGAGGAATCCCGTGTTTCGTCCTCGACCTCAAGATCGATCATTGACCAAAGAACCCGATAGGTCCACACTCATCATACTGAGTGGTGGCGTCTTTTTGCCAGACTGAAATCGGTTCCAATGTGCGAGGCTTCTTGGAATGAGGAAACATTCCCCCCAATCCGAAAGAGCCGATTTGGCCGCATGACAGTCAGATGTACGAAGGTCCCGAATACTGAGTAGGAAGAGGTGCCACAATAGTCTGTGAACGAGAGTACCAGTGGTGGGTGAATAGCCTTCACAAGTAGCGGTGGGCAACTCCTCGAATGCATGTGCTCAGTGAGGGGTGCACAGTGATGTAACCTCGCTCGAACAGGTAACCCTTCCTTCCGCTCCCTCCAGGCGGCAAGTATTGAATGATTCTGATCTCAGAAAACTTGGGGTTATGTAAAAGTTTCGTCTGGGGACCGAAGGGCTACGCTTCTTCCTCTAATACTCAGCACAAGCTTTTACCAGGGGGTTTAGCGATTTAGGCTTGAGCGGAACTCGGACTCGTCCAGATTCCTGAATCGAGAATCACCCATAATGAAAAATAATCATCCTTCGACAATGGCCTGAGGTTGATTTGCCTGCTGGTGCACAAGTGCCTTGGCCCTTGAGTGGACCTCGTCATTTCGCATTGGATGAAAATGGGCTTCTCCAAGATCTCCACCGATGCTAGTTCTTAGGTAGTGCGCTTGAGCAAGGCAATTATTTCCCTTCAAATCATATCGCATCATCCAGAGTTTTCCTAAATTAGTCTTCATCGAAGCACACCTTTTTTGAGGCTGAGCAATGAGCAGGAACAACGTTGGATCCTGAAGTGCTTTTGGGAGCCAATCTCTAGCCGTGGAATTTTCTTCCTCGCATTGGTCTTGGGATGAAAGTCTGGTCTCTGAGTGTGTTGATTGCGAAAGAACTTATGATAGGTTAGTCGCATTTTGATTTATATAGTATTTTTTTTTTCTTTCCCACCTTCTCCTGTGTCGAAACTTTGGAGGGCTTACTAGCCCACTCCTATTTCTTCTCCTGTTGGACGGTGTGCTTCGCTTCAGGGGGAGGGCTTAATACCTTAATACCACTGTTATAGACCGCCATCTTCCAACACGTATTATTATTCATTATCCGAGTATCTCACTATTTTTTGTCTTTTCTCTGAGGAATGGACGGGGCTATGTCGTTAGTGCGCATTATGGCCCATTTATTGCCTTTGCCAACCCCCCTCTCCTATCATCACGAAAACCAATAGCCACGCCCGATTGTGAGGTAGAGTGCAGGCTCCTCCCTGACAGATGGCATATTCTGGTTCGTCGTTTTTCCTCCCACGGTCGTGTGCTGAGCTGCCCTCTGCTGTCCAATATCGCCAACCTGAGGCCGTTCAATGCCGACGGCAGATTCCGTCTTTTCGGAGCACTGAAGGGGCACCCCCAAACTTAAGCGCTGTAGCCCTGGTAAGCGCAAGGAAGGATCGAAATTTACCAGAATGAGTGCCTGGTTGCCGGGCGCCAATCCGTCCTGGTTTACTGAGTACACAATCGATCGATCATCTGACATTGCGTGAACTTGTCCAGTCCTCTTGGATGGGCAGAGTAGGTGGTTTAGCTCTTGAGGGGCATCATCTGGTGGCCAGAGATACATTCCGCGCGCGACAAACCGCTCTTCACTCCCTTCTACTGGTCGCCCGTCTGCTTCACTAAGCTCAGGTTTGAATAGGAACCCTCGCTCAACCTCTGTGCCTTCCTCATCAAGAGGACACTTTCGTTTCCTCGAAACCACTCGCAGCCGTATCCGATCACGAGGTACTAGATCGCCACCACGACTACGGGGAAGAGGATCGTTCACAAGGTCAACATAGCTTGATGCCGATGGGTTATAAGTACGGAACTTGGTTTTAGCAAGGATAAAGTCACGCTTGGGTTTGGGCTCAGAGCCATCCTCATATTCGTGATGGAAATGCCGGCGAAGCCGCTTTCGTGGACGTTCATAATTGGGTTTGCTGTATTCACCGAGGGTTTTAGCAAGGGGATCGTCTGGTAGAGGGACGACTGAGTAATAGTCAGACTCCGGCTGTTGCTTATCCACATCTGCTGGCGATGGGAGTGGTTGGATGTAGTATGTTCGACAGTTTTCACTGCCCCCATGCCGCCACTCCCTCCGACATTCCAGGATCATCAATTGCCCAGTTGACTCATCCTCCCGGAGTGACAGGTCAGACCAGGTATCATTAATCGGCCCTTCGCGGTGCTGTCGGCGCCAGGTACGGTGAAGTTCAACGCCATTTTTTGGTATTTGAAGCGTAGGGGGTAAGCAAACCCAAACATAAAACGACGTCCAATCCACCTCTTCCTCTTCGAAATCAACCAGTGTCGAAATAGCATAGAGATGATCCTCATAGATTTCAAAACATACTGTCTGGCCAATCTCATTGCCCGCAAACTTGTCAAGCTCTACCAGTTTTGAATCATCAACTTTCCCCGTAGTTAGGTCTCCACAGTTGACCACCCACTGCTGAAATCCGCGAGCAGTTGTTGAGGAATGCGTTCCATAGTAGAGGTAAGACCGATTGTGCCGAACAAACAGGCGCTCTATTGAGTCCAGCCGAATTCGAAGCCGTAAGCGACCACTTTTAGGGTACGATGACCGCCGTTTGAGATCTAAGGCCAGGAGCCAGGCCTCACGCCGGTCATCTAGCTCGACTAGAAATGCCACAACCCACTCATTATAATTCATGAGCGAGACTCGTGTCATCCCGTTCTCAGGGTTACAGTCTGGGATAGCACGGCGAAGAACAGTTGGAAGGTTTAGGACCTGCTCAACACGACCAGCCCCACGGACATCTAATGCACGGATTTCGTCATTATATATATAGCAGAGTGAGCCAGCTGCATATAGAAAGGAACTTCCGTAGCCAACTATAGAAGCTGAATAGGGCTGGGCTGTGGCAATAGACTCTTTGATGTCGTACAATCTTCCAATGGCTGAGCGATAACCTTTCTTGGCTTTGTCGGCTTCTCTTCCTTCTTGGGTGTGCAGCAGCTCACCCTAGAAAAGAAATTTATGGCAATTAGACCCAATCCTCAGGACCCTATAACGAAAAAAATATTTTGTGGTGTCACATACTCTGACTGTATTGCGCGCAATCGACTCGTTTTGCATCAACGAATGGAGAGGCCGGTTAACTCGACTGAGATGAATGTAATCATGGCAATCCAATTTCGAAGCCACCTGGTAGAACACATCGTATGGAATGCGGTCCAAATTTTTGGTCATTTCTTCTATGACCAAAACACAGGACTGCGGGCCTACGGACAAGGAACAAGACGGACCAGCGTGATTCCCTAGTTTTCCCTGACATCGGTTATCCGAAGACAGAATTTAGTTGTGAAGGCAAACGAGGCAGTGAATAGCTAGGGGGTGGGAAGTGGATAACGCAGTAAAGGTGGGGGTTCTGGTTTCAATCCCGGCCCTGGAGCAGGAGACATTCTGGATGTGAAGAGTGACTTTAGTACTCCAACGCAGAGCCTCATCGTATTTACTCTTGTTGTTCACGGACTAGTGTGATACGGTAAAAAAACCAAAAAAAAAAAGGAATATTCTTACCACAGGCTTGCTGATCGGTGGGCATTGAAGTGGGTCTTTTGACTCTGTCCTCTGTCGGAAAAAAGACGCTTTCTTTGTGAGGCTCTGACGGGTCTGGTCGCTCGTTTTCTCACTCCCCCCTTCACCAAACTCAGAAGTCAGGGGCCCAGCTCAGAATACGAGACGGCTCGAATTTGTTTCAACTTATTACTAGTATTTTCTTGGAATTAATTTCTCCATGAGGCTCTAATGAAAATGATGTGATTTTGTTGCTCTCCATATCAGTTTTGCCACGGTAGGAAATGACTCCTGCGAAAACAATCCTGACAGGCTGTTATTGTCAGGCACCTGCACCTGCCTCCCCAGCCGCAAGGCTACCCATCTACATTGGCCCTTTGAGCCTCACTCATGTGGCAACTAAACCAAGTCTTCATTGCCCTCAAGGTTTCACATCATGCGTCTGACGTCCTCGTCTGTCTTCTTGAAATTTCTGACCAAATCACCAGTTTTTTGTGTAACTTTAATATCTCATGTCGGCTGACTAGCCAACTCTTTTAAGTATTTCCTCTCTGCCACTGCACCCAGTCCCGTGATTGATGGTACTGGGGCAGTGCAATAGTCCTCACGTCAGGTAAAAAAAACCAAGGAGTTTGCCTCAGGCCAATGTCACAGGCGGTCATAGCTTGCACAGTTGAAAAATATTTGGGCAAGGTTAGGTACCCCAAGAGGCCTCCCCACGAGTCGTGCCATCAGTGGTCCACCTTTTCCTGACGCTTAGCACTGCAATGCGCTCATTTTCGCTCAAAACCTGGCACCAAAGGCTGAGACTGTTTGCAAAGCAAGTAAACTCCAAAGTACAGCCATCGATGTCCAATGGGAGGGGGAGGTCGGCTCACCTCCCTACCTTACCCTTAAGGCAACTGCACAGCCTACTTATCTCCGCTTCGAGAACCTGTTCCTTCTCTCATGCGGGGTAAATAAATTATTTTATCCTCCACGGATTGTGTTGAGTCTCAAGCCCTAATCCCACTTCTCTAGGCACCCGATGGCATATCAAGAAGATATAACACAGGCGATGGGTAATTGCATGGCTCGGCCTAGAATTAGTGCAAGGTCGAGGGTGCAGTGGATGTTTGTGGTCGACACGTCCCCGAGAGGCTGCCATTCTTTATTGTTTGTGCGTCCCCAAGCGTTGTACACGATGGTTAGTATGCATGACGAGGCTAGGAGGATCTAGCTCGGCGGCCACCAGGGAAGAAACCGAGCTGGATTTTGAAAGAAAAATGAAATTGGCTTGATGGTGGGTCTAGCAATGATAAAAACGAAGAATTAAGAGGGGGGAAAGTCACAGCCTTGCTATCTTAATCTTGACAAGTGGGATACCATGCGAGTCCGCGCCCAGCCTCATTTTATCAAAAAGCTTCAAATGGCTGTCTAAAACTCCAACCCCCACGTACCTAGTGAGCATACCAATCGGCTTGTTTCAAGCCCCGAATCTGTCTGTCGTCACTCTTGCCAGCAAATGGAAATGATGTAGTGATATGCACTATTGTATGCATCGAAAATTTACTTACCTTTGCCCTCACATCCTTTATACATTTAGAGATCTGTCACCTGATACCTAGTGGATGGCATTATGCAAAATAATGGGAGAGTTTAGTTTACGGTGTCGTAATAGCCCGACCGCCACAGCTTGAAGTACTTAGTCGTAATTTGGCTCTTTATACGGAGTATGATATTTGGGGAATGGGGGGTACTAAATGTCCATGCAGGCGCAATTGATACCACATCAAGCCGGCGGCCGCCGAATATATGCACTCATCTTACAGCAGAGCTTCTTACTTGAAGGAGAAACAAATTCCTTGTCTATTTCAAAGTCGCCATCACGATGCAGACTGGATGGGGTATACTTTTATCATTCGCGCTTGTGATGGGCCCTATGCAACACCAGACTAGAGCCCCATTAGATTGCCCTCGAAATATCCCTTTCTGTCTAATGGGAACTTTAGGATCAGGCTATCGCACATTTTTACCTCACTTCTTTCTGTATGCATACCTAGACATGGATGATACTCGTACATGATGGATGCGGTCAGCAAACACAGTACTTTTGCTGGTTCTCAGCTTACCAGTACCTAGATAAGTAGTTCTAGTGGCTTTCTATAATATCAGGAGGTACTAGTACTCTCAGATATCAATATTTCAAAGCTAGCCAATTGAAAGATGCGGATCGGCTTGCCTTCCTATCACACTTCAAAGCCTCCCATCTAGTTCAGATGCACGGCGCCATTACACTTGGACGAATAATATTGTAGGATTGTTGGGGTCGGAATGATATGATCATGGATTTGAAAGGACATCATTGCTTAGGTCACACTCCTACCTGAACGCAGAGTTCTCTTTCAAAATGCATTCAGATTGGTAAATCAATACATAGCCTTTTGGCTTTTCTCCCCAAAGATCATCCTTACTCGCCAAACTGGCCCGATTTCGACCTGACAGAGGCATAGGGGGGAATAAGTAAAAAAAAAATGTCGAAAGGTTTGAAGTAAGAAACAAACAAAGGTACATGTAGTTAGAAGCAAGATATCCAAAAAGGAAAAGAAAGAAAGACGCATACAGCCCTAAATCGAAGCCAGCCCTTCCAGCACAGCACCTGCTATACTACCAACTCCCGCCGCAGCCCCAGCCCTAGCAGCACTACAACGAGGATCATGCAGCCTTAAATTTCCAGAAACATCAAGCATCGCATTATCATTAGCAAACAAGTCAGTGTTCGAGAGTTGAAAGTACTCTGCCCAAGTCGGGTGCCGGCCTAGGTACTCATCCGCGTCTACAAAAAGGTTGAAGCGGAGGAGCAACCCCACCAACCAAGGTTTCGAGATAGGGAGAGAGGATATAATAGACGTGTCGAAAAACGGGGTTAGCACATCATACGCCCGAGCGTAATTAACCTGGGCTGTGCCCTGTTTTAGACAGCGAGGAAGGAGGACCTTAGCGACGTTATCGGGCATTGTTACTCGACCGATTAGTTGGGGAGGTCCTGTTTGGATTGTGTCGTTGGATACATCCCGGGGGATTCGGTAGGCTGTACAAACGGAGCAGTAGATGGTGTTATTGCCACCTTGGATTGTTTGGGTTAGTATACCAATGTCTCAGCCTCGTCAAAAAGAGGCGGGAGGGGAAGTGGGTGGGCTCGTAAAAGCGGTTGGTAGGTAGTGTAGAACTTACAGTGATACAATGATGTGCATCGGTGCGGGGCAAGGCTCTCGAAAACAGGTCGGATATACCCCTGATAAGCTTGACTAAGGGTGCTGCGTGCCCCAGGTTTGACAATTTTATCTTCCCAGAACCTCATCAAACTTGTCGGGGCGCTGTTTCGTTTGACTATAATCGAGTCATGGACGGCATTTTGCATTATCACTCGATATTCGAGCTTGGGGTGTGTGGATTTTGGGATTCCCAGCCGCTCGCCGAAGTCCGCAGCCTTATCCGGCAGTGGAATGTTATGGAAGAGTTTCAGTGCTTCTTTTTTTGGAAATGTCGATTCGTGGTGTCTTGTATATGGACGATGCGCCTTCAGCGGTGAAAAGCCAATATTCCTGGGTCGACGTGTCATAAAAGCAAGGAATCTGGAAACCTATGGGCGTTGGAGTCTGGAGATCCCATGGCTGGATGTCGCGGGATTCGAGCCGCGTAGTACCTCTGTCAAGAGGTACTGCTGCCGGCACGACTACCAGGGCGGACGATGCTCTTGGGGATGAAGTAGATTGGCTCGTGATTGTCATTCTGATAGGAGTCGGGCCTCCATGGCTCAGAGGCAGGATTGTTGGACCGTCACGCTGCATTTTCTCATACTCCACGGGTGTGGGCTTTTAAGGCAGTATCATTTGAGAGCACAATATCAAAAGCAGTTAATTCATAGATACTCATAAATAAATCGATTCTCAGGCAATTACAAATATAGAGAGGCCTCACACGCCATTACCTCCAGTACTTATAACAACCCTCACTGTTGCGGAAGTTGAATGGGAGGGGGAGATCAACCAACGCTGCCACTGATCAAACAAGGAATATCAAAGGATATCGTAAAACGTTTCTTTTTGTCGGTGGTAGCAACCCACTAGCAAAAGAGACGATGTGCTGGCTCCTTCTCGCTAAAAATGTTTTGATCGCTGATTGGAGAGATTTGCCAACTTAGCGTTGTCCAATGTTTTTGGGCTGCATCTTTTCAGGACTGGCCGTTTTGAGAATGCATTAGTCGCGGCAAAGAGCCTCGTGTGTCTCCATTTCCCGAAAGCTTTCTGGCCCCCAAGGGTCTCGGGCAATTTTCGTGGAATTAGTTGATCATTGGCCAATGGCATTGCCCAAGTCCATCCGTCTCGAAATCCTCCCTTATTTCGCATTTCTGGTCGGTTTAAATATGACAAACCCTTTGGCCTATGAATATGTCCTTTGGACAGATCAATAAAACTGGTAAAGGGCTGAGATGACAAATCGATGGATCAAACATACCACTAATTGCCTCCTGGGTACGAGG
Organism: Aspergillus diversus; assembly: GCA_027569885.1. Taxonomy (NCBI): domain Eukaryota; kingdom Fungi; phylum Ascomycota; class Eurotiomycetes; order Eurotiales; family Aspergillaceae; genus Aspergillus; species Aspergillus diversus. Next base: position 45,929 of record JAPDKZ010000042.1, read on the forward strand.
CACAAACAGACTCCTAAAATAAACTATCCGGCACATTCCACATCGTGGGATAGCGTCCTTTGTTTCTTTATGAAGGTGAGGGTAAGTTCGGTGGTTTAAGCTCATTTCAAAGAAACTAGTTTAGACTCTTGCCCAGGGGCCAGACAGTGGATCAGATTCCAGCTGAAGCTTTCTGTTGACTCGGCAGGTACTCCGACTGGACAATTGCTGTGCTATCCATCGATCTCTTCTGCGATGAGTGGGATTGCCGAATCAGGCTATCAATCTGGCAGCCACTTTTAAGCGGTTACTAACTGATATTCCATTTCCGCGGGTACTCTCATTCATGTAGCATTCATAGTCTCTTTAGGTAGACTTCATGTTTGACTTTGAGCCACATATACCTCTCGTTTATCAGGGTACTCGATCCTCCAGCAGATAACGCATCACCCACTTTTTGCGAAACAGAGACCACGATATCTCTAAACGCCTCCAGAATGTGTTAGCTCACGGTAGTTCCCAATGATATTTACCTGCTTATTTCCAAGGCATTTTTCTTCATCGACTGGGGATGAACCTCGGATGAAAACTCAAAGAGGACACACCTCGCCTCAGACGGGCACGAATGAGCACTAAAACCGAAAGGGAAAGACAGCAACAGAACATTGGAACTAGTGATCCAGTGAGTTGGAACCACGCGAGAACCCCATCTCTTCCTTTTTCGAAAAGAGAAAAATCGGTGCCCTCCTGAGCTGCGAAATTTTTGAAACCCAGGTAAAAACAGGAATAGCCATATCTCTTTACTCTCATTTTCAACGTCCATTCTTTTAGCAATATATAAACCGGTCCTGTGCCGCCAAAAACAATGGATCGGCCGCCCTACACATAGTGACCGGACCCGCCGAGCTGCTAGTTTCGGCGAATCCGAGGGCGTCAAATGCAGGTATCAGCCAGCCCTGTACAAGTGACAGCTGGGGCAGCTAACTCCTTTCACCTCCCAGGTTATTCTCGAGGGAAGATTTTTCACAGGGCTCCTTTCTGTTTCTACCTCCGTTCCTTCTCATCCTGAATGGGAAGCTGTCTACTCTTGATCCCCCGGATTCTCGTTCTCCGTGTGTTTGTGTAGGCCCGAGGAGGTGCCATGATCGTTGGGGCCTAAAGGCTTCTTCTCCACTTTGCTAGCACTTCAGCATCATCAGTGAGTCCCGGTATTATGGCACAGGCGGCTGAGTCTTTTTCATCACTTCTCTTCGACTGATATTTAATTCCGCGGCATTTCTTCAATAAGGAACAACTTCTAATAACTTGTTTTTTTTTTTTTGCTTCTTGTTATTTAATGTACTACCCACATTCATCTCCACCGCCACCACCTCCTCGTCCCCCGAGTTGGTCTGGGCATCAGCAATGGCCTCCTCCACCACCACCACCACCACCACCACCACAACCTTGGCCACAGCCTTACAGGTACTATTGCTGATCCATCTTCTTTATTCGGATTTGGGAGTTGATTAAACATTCAGCAGCCCGCAATACTCCCCTGCCGCCTCGCATTCCCCTCACCTCTATCCTCCACCTGGGCCAGGCAGCTATAATTATCCACAGTATAACCCTACTGTCAGCTTTCCACCGCCACTGCCTCCCCGCTCGCCCGCACAGATTCCAAGATCCTATTCAGGTAAGTCAAGCGAGAGCAAATTACCCAGTTTCTTCAACACTGACACTAGATGCAGGCCCCTCCCCCTCAGGGAGTCCAGGCCTTCCTCCCCGTCCACCCTCAGGAGCGCAGCATTTTGGGAACGGAGCTCCATCGCATTATCAATTTCAATATTCAGCATGTACCGGTCGACGAAGGGCTCTGCTGATCGGAATCAACTATTTCGGGCAGCCAAATCAGCTCATGGGGTGTATCAATGATGTTACTAACATGTCGGGCTTTCTCCACGAGAGATTCGGTTATCGTAGGGAGGACATGGTAATCCTCACGGACGATCAAACGAACCAGATGAGTATTCCGACAAAGGCCAATATGCTACGAGCCATGCAATGGCTTGTCAATGATGCACAACCGAATGATTCTCTTCTCCTTCACTTTTCAGGTACGAGGCTTCCAACAAACTTTTCATCCCGAGCTGCAAAAATTAATGAAAACTTTTCTTTAGGGCACGGTGGCCGTACTCCCGATCTCGACGGCGATGAAGATGACGGTGAGAATTTCCACCTAGGTGAATCCCCTTACACAACTATAGCTGACGGGCCAAAGGCTTCGATGATGTGATCTACCCGGTGGATTACCGTACTGTTGGGCACATTGTGGATGATGAATTACACGACATTATGTCAGTTGCCACCTCGCATTCCCACGTTATTGAATTTCGTTGGTGTGACTTACAAGCCGTTCACAGGGTCCGCCCACTACTTCCTGGTGTTCGACTAACGGCAATTTTTGACTCCTGTCATTCGGGGACTGCCCTAGATCTTCCTTACGTTTATTCTACCCAGGTACTGTTTCCCTTTGCCCTAACATGCCGTCAGTGTTTCCTAACTATAAACAGGGTATCCTCAAAGAACCCAATCTCGCCAAAGAGGCCGCCCAAGACCTACTTAGCGTTATAAGCTCGTACGGAAAGGGAGATATGACAGGCATGGCTCATACTGCGATTGGATTCCTCAAAAAGGCGGCGATCGGTCCCTCGGCGCGCCGACGAACGATGCGAACGAAGACCTCGCCTGCGGATGTGGTCATGTTTTCCGGCTCCAAAGATACGCAAACATCGTACGTAATTCCAACCCTCCAGAAATAGTATTTTTTTTTCTTCTCTTTAGCCTAATGAACTATATCAGGGCCGATACGTTCCAAGATGGGGAGGCAAAGGGCGCTTTAAGCTGGGCCTTTATCAAATCTTTGCAGCAATCACCTAATATGAGTTACGTTCAGCTGTTGAATTTGATTCGAGCCGAGTTAGATGGAAAGTATTCTCAAAAGCCACAACTAAGCTGCAGCCATCCGTTGGGTGGGTTTCTACTAATCCGAAATTTGGACGACTCTGTTCCGCTAACAAGTATCAGATACCAACCTGTTGTTTGTCATGTGATCATATTTTAATTATACACCATGGCTGACCCTAAACTTTGTGGGAAAACTCCAATCGGATGGTTCTCAATATCATACCACACCCAATGGCCGCTGTGGGTGAGCATGCAAGCTGAAAAGATATGCTATATCTAGTGTGCCACCACACTTCCCGTATTAGTTTAAGGGATGTAAGTACTTATACTCTTCGATTCACTCCTAGAAGAGGCTCCTACTGAGGATCTTGAGAGGGAGGGAAGATTTCCTCCGAAGTTCATTAAGATGCTGTACAGAAATTGAGATCTTGTTTCAGCAGGATATCGACAAAGGATCTCTTAAGGGGCCAACCCAATAGACACTATATTTTTCACGTATAAAGGAACTGATATAATATTCATATCCGTATATCGAACATTGAGCCCCGAAATATAACCGGGTTGTAGCTGCTGCCACATCCATCCCGAGGCTGATAATTGTTCCAGCGGGAGTTGTTTAGGTTATTGATTGTGGTTTGCCGAATACAGTACAACCAGGGAACCATTCACCAATGTTACGTGGGTCGAGTATTCCAAAAATATACTACAGCATGATAGGACCCGTGGTAACAACTACAAATAACCTTTCCTATCACTAATAATGTTAACTATAACTTTCCAACTTGGTTTGCATACGTATATCAACCATCTCTTGATTGCCGAGAAACCACTCCCTGCCAACTCGCATTTCACACTATCAAGCTATCTAGGATACCCTCTCTCCCTCAAGATTTTATCCGAGAACCCCAAGGTGGTATTGTTCTGAAGTGAATTGTGCATTTCGAGTATTGCATCTCCCGGTTCCGGTCCAATGGCAAGGCCTTGTCATCCTTTCCACCACTCCTCCTGTCTTGAATAATACTACAACATCAGGTTCTTCAGTTTAGCATGTCCTTTAAAACGGGTCTGCAACTTGGCCCTGATAAGCGCTCTTTAGCCAATGGTCTTTCAAGCAGCGCTTGGAAGCGGATTATCAACAAATCGATAGACTGAAGTTTGAAATCTAAAACTCCCTACGTTGAGCGTGAGAAGCTTTCGAAGGACCTAGTCACTATTCATGAGTTTGATCTTGAAAGCGAAGATTACTTAAGCCCAGAAAACCGCCTTTTTACCCCATACCGGTGGACACATTGAAAAGACTGGCACTTTCTCGACGCTTCCATGTGGGTGCCAGGCGATTTCGACCTAGATTTTGGGTAATGTGAGCCAATTGAGAATCCACAGTCATCAGTCCGAAGGATTGCAAATGACCCGTATTACGAAGTCCTAGCGAGCAAAAAACACATTGACATTCTGTTTGAGGACTATCCAAGAAAGAAATTCAGAGGGGACACCCTTTGTGGCAGCCTGAATGGATTGAAGTGATGTGAGTAATGTATTTCATTACTTGTTTCTCTGCTACAAACGATTTCGCAAGCCAATAGACCCATCATATCCGGCAGCAGGTAGGGTTAGGGGTTGGTTGAAGCCCGGAAATCCCCCAAAGAATCCTCACTTAGAACCAATGGCACTTGGCTGCCTCATTCTATTGTGCTAATATGCGAGATCGAGAGTCAGATGTCTCAGTCATTGATTGGAATTGGTTTGTACTACTAGCATGTTGCAATACTCCCCTAAGATTGCAGTCTGAGCTAAGACTCTCCGCTGGGCTGAAGCTGGGCTGTGTTCCCAATGAGGCCAACAACTCCGCCGCCTTCATATATTATTGGACCCGCATATAAGCTCGTGCCATCCGCTGGGTCCCATTTACTTTACTTTGTATTTCTCGGGGTGTTCCTCCATGATGGGGCCTCAGCTGAATGAAATCTTTCAATTTCAATCTGGTGATTGTGCTGGGGGTTTGGAATCTTCCTGCTGGTATTTAGTCATTTAGTTATCTTCATTTTAACTTATTAGCAACTATTGCCTCTCACCCCCGCCCGAAATCCGCATTTCCTAGGTATCTTGGCTCAGGAATGAGAGACGAACACCATGATTGACCCAGAGACTGGGGAGAGGGCCCCCCGAGGAAGACAAAAGCAAACACACCTAGCCACAATGCCAGCTACTTCGATATGATTTGAAGGCTCTAGGACTCGAAGGCCAACTACTATCGAGCCTCTAAAAACATAGAGCAGTAGCTCGTTCTCAACCATTTTCAAGGAACATCGATAACCCACTCTAGTTTGGTAGATGCACATTAGCAATCCGAAAAAGGATCAGAGAGCTCATATTTTCTAGGGCAAGCATCTCAACAGGACCCATGTTTCAGAAGGAAAATATTTCATTCATAGAAGTGCTGCCGGTGAGAAATTGTAATCCCATTCAAGGCAAAGTCCCAAAGTAGTCAGATTCAATACAGATATGGCTCTTAAGGCGGCATAGCCATCGTGAACTACCTTCTCCGGGGTAGACAATACATCATCCTAACAAAAAGATCATAGTGTATCGACCTCGTTCATATAGAGACTGTCTCCATATCCCCCGATGACCCGCTTAGCCCATGTAATGAGATGCTAATAAAGCTGTGTGAGCCTGCTCCCGAGTGGGGCTGCGATTTGTATAGGTGCCGTAAACCCGAGGGTTTAGGCGAGGAAGAGACCGATGGTAATGTTAATCCCGATGTCACAGACACCAGACGGATACAAGCTCTGATGACACGCCCCCGAACAAAAGTACATATCAAACCCTGCCTCATACCGATGACATAGCAATAATAATAGTCGCCATCATTTTATCCTGTTATTATTAATATGTGTTCTCAGTGGTTAGTTTTCTGTTGGCTTCGATATCCCTCAATTGGATAATAGGAATTTCTCTGTATTCCTTGCATTATAGTTATTCTCATGCTACCTCACCTTAAAGCAAAAGTTGAATCACTGAGAAGAGGGAAAAGTGTAGAATCCACTATTGGTGATTTTGCTACTTAGGGTGGGAAAGAGATCTTTATGTGCAAACCATAGAATGAGGGTGGGGCTGTCTCTTCTAGACAAAGCACCGGAATATATAATAGGCACTTTAAAAAAAAAAGAAAGAAAGAAAGAAGGGCAGGGCGCTGCAATGGGCAAGAAACAACCAAATAATTTTTTTACCAACTTATTTCCTCCCTCGGGGGCAAGAACCGGAGGAGGGGGCGGTGATCTTATGCCTTTGATAGGGTGCAAGAAGAAAATAATCTTCAATAAAATTGGGAACGTAAGCGTCTGAGCGAGAGGAGCTTCAAAAGAATCACGAAAAATCATACTTATCCCCGGGAGACTCGGTTTTATGACTAGGCGGACAAACCAGATCCGCAAACACTGCACTGTTCCGCACTCCGAAGCCAGTAAAGCTAGCTCGAGGTACGGAGTAAGTAGGTACAATGTTATATCGGATGAATCCAAGCCAATGACCGGACGGAGCTGGGTACACATGTTGATCCACACGAGAAACAAGTGGTTGAAGAAAGTGGAAAATTCTACTCTGAGTAATATCTGAAGGATGGTGCTGGTGCTGGTGCTGAGATCATCGGCAGGCTCCATTTTTTGACGAAGGTGGGGGGGCTGCCAACGACCATTTCTGATTAGTGGTCCGCGTTAATTGTGTTTCACCTTGCAGGTAACAAGAAAAGTGGCGTCGAAATGTGGACTCTTCTTCTTTATTTTTGTCTCTTTTTGCCCCCCTTCTTTGCAGGGGGTGCTCAAGTCTTGAGTACCTGGGTTTCGAGTGGAAATTCGGATGTGCGGCCAGTCAGAGGGAGGATGGAAGCCTTTTCATTGGAGGATGGACGTCGCTATGAGATTCTGTAGTCATGTCTAAAAAGCCTCTCTTTCTCTCCCTGTCATTTTTCTCCGTTTTTTCTTTTTTGGAACCCCTCTCTTATTTGTTATAGAAGAGGATTTCATCATACCTGTGGCGGATGATGTTCAGTCTCGGGTTGTTTGTTTGACTCCGCAGGTTCCGCTGAGAAGGAATCCACAAACTTCAGTTCCATGGATGACTGCTTTCAATCGACGAAGCATGTGCGTATCTCCATACGTATGTCCATACATTACGAATCATGGAGTGCTTTTGCGGAGAGAAAGCGATTCGACCAAAAAACAAACGCATGTCTCAACAAGAATAGTACGACTGAGGCTGTGATAGCGTCTGACGACCTCTTGACAGCAGCAAAATCCTCACCCATTCTCATGGGTCTGCGGGTTGTCGAACTCCCAGCGCCACGTCACCCACCAGGCAGTCGTCGTACATTTGATTTTGGCTTCACTGAGGTACGTGTCGGAAGTAAAAAGAAAAGCTTAGAATTCTTTGCATCAGGTAAATGAAATCTCCAAGAACTATCCCGAATAAAAGAGCTTAGATAGATGAATGCTCCATAGCAACAACATATGATCCGGATTTCCCATCTTACAGTGTTTTTACAGGCTCAATTGCGTGCATAAACTGGAGATGCTCCTGTATTTACGCCTTCGAAAACTGGAGACTCATCGTAGTCGCGGACATCCGCAGTTCCACTTTCTCCTTTCGCCCTCTTGTCTTGTCTTGTCTTTTCTTTTTTTTTTTTTTCTCCCACTATTTTTCTTTTTTTTCTTATATAATATTTTATGTTCTTCCTTCCAACGGGGGTTATAATAAGTTGTACTTCCCCCCCATCGCTCATCTGACGAACCATTTAGACTTTTTTGCTCTGGGTTGGATGGCTGCATTCTCACGATCATTCCTCTACGACCTCTCCTGTCTTTCTTGGCTCTTTCACTTCTAGCAGATATTTTTTCTTTCTTTTTTATTCTTCTGATATATACTATTATCCATCTATACGATATTCCCTAGCTGTGCTATACAAGTATAAACTAAGAACATCATGTTCCCCTCTTCTTCCTCCTCCTCCAACTCCTCACAGTCATCTTTCTCCGACAGTCCCGTCTCACAGCATCCGGTATACCAGAATGCCTGGTTCGCTCCTATCCCGCGCCGAAGAGAACACCCCAAGTGCCCGCGATACTATTCAACGCCCTTAAAGGAAGACTCGCCAGACTCGACTCCGCTTCAAGTTTACGGCCTGGAGCCGCGTGAGCCCTCGATTGCCGAGAAACCGCGACGATTCCAGCGATTTTCCCACGCTCTCGATGACATTAAAGAGGACTTTTCCCTGCAACTGGACCCACGATACACAACTGAAAAGATCCGGTCTAAACGGCGCCAATCGACCCTGATGTTGGATACTTCGTTCTCAAGCTCCGGTTCGGGATCTAGCGCCAGTTCGGCGTCAATGTCGCCGGCCGGCCCGGATAGTCCTATTCAATCGGACCAAGCATCTCAATCCCGGCCGCTATCTATCTTCGCCCCCGACACATGGTCCCCTCCAGTCCGCAGGCTGAGTCGCAGATTATCGGTTCTGAGCTTCTCCCAGAGAAAGAAAAGATACTGCTCCGGCAACCCGCCAAGTATCTCACAGCCGAATCTGATCGGGACTTCGACTCAACTCTGATTCCGCCCTCGTCTTCCTTATCCCTCGATCACCCTCATTTGTTTACTTTTCCAGTTTTTTTTTTTTTTTTTCTCCACAACTCCTCCCTCCCCTTATGTCAGGGATGATCATCAACCCCTGCAGGAAGAGACCAATTAATTAATAAAACTCATCCTCGACCAAAAAGCATTAATGCTCTGAAATCAGAGATCGCCATGAAACCGGAAAACACCCTTTCAACCTTTTGCTTCTTATTATTTCCTCGGAGTCCAAAGAGAACATGGCATACGAAATTCCATTTTTACAGCAGCACTGTTTAATACGCATTATTATTTTTTACCGTTCGTGATTGTCTGATTACTCGCTCTTGCTTTGTCTTCTAATGTAATGTTTTATTGCGACAGCCTACCGTTTTCTTCTTCCGCTATTTTATTGTTACGTTCAGCAATGCTGTGTTTTTCTGACTCCTTTTTTTTTTCTGTCTACGTATTAGCATTGGTTTGGTGTTAAAATGAGGTCAACTGTTTTCTGTCTTTTTCACTCATTTCCCCCTTTCCTCCAATTTCTTCGGTCATTACTTTCTATGTACATAGTCCCTCTCTTGTGGCATACTTCCATTGCCTCTCTAATATGGCTAGCTATATCCCTTCATTGAAGCCATCTCTTTTCTCTTTTTCAGTGGACACTAAAGAACAACCATCCAGATAGACCAAACAGACCGCGTCTTTCCCGTTCATAATCAGCATCCTCTTCCTTCCGTCGAGGGCTAAAATATCCCGATTCGCAGTCGCTAAAAACCATAACTAAAGAGGGGGCCCCAGAAAGCACAAAAATAAGCTTAGCTCGCTTATCACGATCTTTTATCCGTTTGTAGCACGGGTAAATTACCTCCAGGCGAGGGAGTGAGCCGGAGTTCAGCGCCCCTCTCCCAGCCCAGTACTTTTCCCCCCTTCCGCCTCCCCTCCGTTTACCAAAAAGAAAGATTCTTATCAGGCAGGGTTCAAGCGTTCGAGGGTGGATCTGAGGATCTGAAATTGAACGGTGTCTCCCCTTTGTGTCAGCTTACTCCTCGTTATTCATTCTGGTAAACTGTTTTTTCCTTTCCTATCCTTTTCCTTTTTACATTTTGTTCTCGGTCGAAGTATTGACTCCCTAAAATAAATTTCCAGGATGGCCTACTATATAGTACCCAGTAGTATACTTGTACTTATTTCTGGAATATTTTATCTACTAAACTCCTTCAGTAAACTTCTTTGATTCCTTTCTCTTTCTCTTTCCCCCTCCTTGGAGCATGCAAACCTAAAATCTCCTTGCCGACGGAGTTCTCCCAGATCGGATAAACCGTTAATGAACAGGGATTCATTCGCCCTTGACCAAAACAGCTTAGTATATACCCCGATAAGTATGTGGCGCTTAGGGAGGTACTCCTCCAACAGAATGGGCAAGGCGAAGGGACATTAATACTCCTGCTTATTATTATTAGTATTATTTATTACTCTCTTGACTCAGTTAGTTAGCGAGTGACCCCTTGAACCCTTGTCAGCGGGCGTTCATGGCATGCTGAGTGTTTCTATTATTGGCCACGTGGTCAGCTTCGGTTTTGGAGTTTGCTGTCCTTTTTTCCCTCTCTCTTTTCCTTTGGTTTGGGTTTTTTTTTTTCTTTTTGGGGGTTGGTGGGGGGGCATATTGAACTATCATTGCGCGGGGGGTAAAGAGGGCAAGTAGGGTTGGGGTTGAGGGCATGCGATTTTGATAGGAAAATACAAATTTACTTGCACAAGCCCAGCATAGTTGTGACTGATAGATAAGCACACGTGGTATGATAACCAACGTTGCACTGAAAAAATTAAGGTGGTAAAGAAGTAGTTGATTGTAGCTAAAACTACCCAATAAAAAAAACCCAGGCAGAGAGAAATCAGACGCCAGCCTTCTCGGTTGTGTATAACCCAAATCGTAGAAAATCGATGCCGAAATATATCATTAAGGGGGCACAAAAAAAAAAGCAATAAAACAAAACAAAGAGGGGATATCTGAATTCGCGCCGGTATATAGCCAACAAAAACAAAGAAACACACCACTGCCTTTACCCCACGATGTAAACCTCTCCCGCGCTCCGTTAAACAGACCCCAAAAATTCCAGACTTGAGAGGAAGTAATTTCTTTATAAAGACGATCTCCGCGGGACGAGAGAAAAAGAAAAGAAACAAGGCAAGAAATCTATAGCGAAATGCCTTCTAAATCTCGCATCATAACTGCCATTTGCGCCCGTTTGGCTGCCTCCGCGACGAGGCTGAAGTCTCGTAAGAATGGGGCGGTTGCGGTTGGACCGCCATCGCCGTTTATTTGGTGGGGATAGGCTTCCATCGTGGGGTGGTTTGTGGAGGTAGACTGTGAGTTGTGCGAGCCTTGTTGATTCGTGGTTTGTGCCTGAGTCTGGCCGGCAGCAGGAGGGTTGGCTGTTTGGGTATTTGTGTTGGAACCCATGATGAGGAGTCGGGGGGGGACAAAAATTGCTTTTGTGGAGGTTATAGCAGTGGGTTTAGGGAATATGTATCCTCAGCGAGAGAGAGAAAGGAGAGGGTTGTAGGTGGCCTGGCTTGAATGTATGATCGGGAGACCACAGGTCAAGAATGCGACGGGGTGGTGGAGCCGAAGTAGTCGTCTGCAATGGTGGTGGTTGGTGTTGTATTGGGGAGCGGTACCACCTTGGGCTGAGGAAGGGGTAGGAAGGAGTATTGAAGCTCCTTTTTTCGCGATGATCTGGGGGGAGAGGGATACAGAGGGGAAGGAAGGAAGGTAAAAAGATGATTAAAGAAGAAAAAGACGGAGGTAAAAGCGAAGAGAGGAACGATTATTCAATCAAACCCAGACACAGGACGATATGGGCTACACGTGGGGCGCAGTCCGGGTATACCGCGGTATGACGTTCGGCAACCAGGACGACTTTCTCCGGTGGTGACGCCGTTACTCTGACTAGATAATCGCAAGAAATGAAGCGAAGAAGGACCTGAAGATCAGAGGCCTAAAAGGGAAAAGAAATAAAAAGACAATTTCATGAGGCAGACCAAAAGAGCTCCGTCTTCCCCAGATTGGTACTTTTGATACAAGGCTCAGGGGAACACGAATTTTGAATGAAGAAAGGATCACAAATGATCGACAGAGGAGTCCTTATCGTCATCGATCGTATTTTTTTAAACATTTCCCCCAATCTTGAGGTGCCTCTGGACTTTCCTCTGAGTAACCTGTGATAATGATCATACCATTTCACTCCTCCGTACAGAGTATCTACGAAGTACATACTCCGAATTCCGCGGGCCTGATTATTGCCCAATTACTGGCTTCGTTTTGTCGGAATAAATCGCCTAATGTTGCTCATTATCAACTGATCTTCAATCAACCTGGTATTCGCCAGCTCCGGCCCAAGCAATATTACTCTCAAAAAATGCTTCTTGCAATGGGTGACCCGGATAATATCATAAATAATCCTATATGAGCATTGCCAACGCTTGCAAACCCCTATGAAGTTGAGGTAGGTACTAGATATTTATTCAAAGAACAGGTAGTTATCAGCCGAATCATTGCTTTGAGTGTTTCCACGACTATGAGGGCCCTAACCTCGGCCAGCAAACTCGGTATCAATTCATCGTTACTCCAAATTGTAGCAAAATATAATGAAAGTAATTCGTTTCTTTGCTACACCAGAAAATCATCGCACGGGTAAATCCTCAGCCCATGACGGTGCCCAGAATAGAGGTGGATCTTAAAAAATTTCTTATAGAACCACCCAACCCACCGGATCCCACCATGGACATCAAAATTTTTCTTCGTGGTAACATACGATGTGAAAACCACAAAGTAGGGTCCAGGCTGTACATAGCAAGTAAGATCTCAAGGTCTCACCCCCTAAATCAATTATCTGATTACCGCAAGTAACACCTCCAACTATGATCGCACAGATAAGATAGAGTGAGTCTGTGAGGGTCCAAGTCACGATCTCAATCATCCTTAGATCGACATAAAGGCACCGACAATTACCCGACCAGTATCCGAACCGTATCTCTAGCCAGCCTCACACTGGCTCGCTCCCCGAATGCAAGTACAGGTACGGTATTACCGTACCCATGCCTCCTTCGGGCGGAAAAACCTCGGCAATCCCCGAGCCGGATCTGGGGAAATTACCTACACGTGATATCATGTGATTTATAAAGCGGGAGCCAATCCCGATAGGGAAATTCCACTTAAGCAGCTCCACTATCATGATAGAGAATTCAGCACAATCTCGTTTCTGTTTGGGCGAAGGACAATAGGTTACCTTTGACACTAAACTGGACTATTTCCCGGGCCACATATGAATTGCTCTTACTATTGACGGACCCTTCTCTTTTCCATTCCCCTCTCCCCGCCTTTTTACGCCGTCGTTCAGCCCCCACTCACTACCCCGCATATCCCCCACCCCCCTCACAGGCAACGAATCTGACAGGCGCGCCATTGATAATGGCGGCGGACGAGGATAATTTCGATGTGGGGGATATTTTCAAGGATCCAGACGGTTTCTACGAGCCTGAAAAAGAGCCCACCTCTGCAGAGCATCACATGCTATCCGGCCAGGTGGTACGGGTGCAACTCGTCGGCAGCCACCCTCTCTATGTATAGTTAATTTCCCTCTTGTCTCCTCTCCTCGGCCAATTCCACCAAACAAAAAAATTGGGGATATAATGAATAATAGATAATCGTGGCTCGGGGGCAAAACTGTCTAACATCCATTCGTTAAAAGGGAAATATGCTCTGGAACGCTGGCCGTATAAGCTCAGAGTACATAGAAGAACATGCCAATCGTCTTCTCAAAGGAAAGGATGTCCTCGAAATCGGCGCTGCCGCAGGGGTACCTAGTATCGTCAGCGCAATCAAGGGCGCCCGCACCGTTGTGATGACCGACTACCCGGATCCAGACTTGGTGCACAATATGCGCCTGAACGCCTCCGTGTCCGCATCGTTAATACCGAGCCCACCCTCCTCGCTTCACGTTACCGGATACAAGTGGGGGGCCCCCATTGAGCCGCTGCTGGCTTACCTCCCTGAGGGATCGACGGGGTTCGATCTGCTCATCATGGCAGATGTGATATACAATTACCCCGAGCACAGGAATCTGGTCAAGACGATGCAGCAGACGCTCAAGCGCTCGCCGGACGCGGTGGCCTTGGTGATTTTTACTCCTTACCAACCTTGGTTGCTGCCCCAGACCCAGAAGTTCTTTCCTCTGGTTGAGGAGAGTGGGTTCCGGGTAACGAAGATATTCGAGAAGCTTATGGACAACCTTTTGTTTGAAGATGATCCTGGTGTATGTTCTCCTATGAAGTTTCTTATGAAGCTTTGAATCCTTTTTTTGGTAATTTTGGGGGGTGATTGCTAACTATTTGCTTCAGGATGAAAAGCTCCGGAAAACGGTATTTGGATACGATATTAGATGGGCCGATGATCAGCTGATATGAAGCGGCATATAACGATAAACGACTCAAAAGTATTGAGGAATATTTTTGCATTTAAATCGCATTAGCAGAGAGTAACTTTAGACATGGGAATGATCAGTTGATACCATTTACAAGTGTATAGGAAGCCTAGGAAGTAAAGGCCCCAAAAATAGTAAGAGAGCGACAATAACAAACAAATTCAAACTGAAATGTTAAGATCTTGCATCTTTGGTTAACAAATATCTCAACAAACATCATGCCCAAGAGAAGTCATTCCGCCGCCGCCATCCTCGAAAGCGGCAGAAAAACACCCCAACCCCGCAAAACGGAAAAAAAAAATTTTGAAGAGCCGCGCTCCTTTTCCCTCAATACTTGCTAGTTAACTTGAGACAACTCCTCCAGCATGCCCGTAAGTCCTAATATCCCATAAATTATTTTCCAGTCCCACTTACCTTGTTACCCCACATCTACCAGCTCATCATTTTAACCGGCTACCCCTGCTCGGGCCTCACCTACCGTGCAAACCAACTCGCCTCCCTCCTTGAGACAACACAAAACGACCTCTTCGCATCAGGGGCAGTCCCCTCCACGAAACCCCGGTACAAGATCCACGTTGTCTCCACACACGATGAGTCGCACCCGCGAACAGTTTACGATACTGCGCGCACCGAGAAACAAGCCCGCGGCGTGGCGTATACGCGGGCGAAGAGAGCGCTGGGTCGCGATAGCTTCGTCATCCTCGACGGAATGAATTATATCAAAGGATACAGATATCAGCTTTGGTGTGAGGCGAAGGCTCTAGGGACATCGTGTTGTGTGGTGTGTTTGCCTTTCTCCCCGATGGATGTAACTACGGAAAACTTGATCTGACTCCGGGGGGAATAAATGCAGGTCCACGTCGGAACCCCAATCGACCAGTGCGTTGCCAACAATGAGGCCCGGCTAAGGAGGAAAGGCTCTCCTCAGTCGCGACAATCACAGTCTACGACGACAGCAGTAGAAGAAGAAACCCAGCCCGCCGCAAATGACGACAGCAACACCAACCCCGAGCCACCCAAAGAAACCACAGACATAGAAGAGCCATATCCACCCGAACTGCTCAAAAACCTCATCTTCCGCTACGAGGAACCCAGCATGCACAGCCGCTGGGACAAACCCCTCTTCACCGTCCCCTGGTCCGACCCCTCCCCGCCCATCGCTGAGATCTGGACCGCCCTCACCGGAATCCCGCACCCATCAACCAACCTCGCAACAGAAGAAGACCAGGATACCATCTCCGAACTCTCCGCCTCCCTCACCTCAACCCAGCTCTCCTCCGCCCCATCCATAGCCGGCAGCATTGCCACCTCCGCGACACGCGGACCCAGGGCTACAGCACTCCGAAGAGCCAAAATCCAACCGCACCTGGCCACCGTCCTCCCCGCCGCAACAGACTCGTCCGCGCTGTATAACATGGAGAAACGCACGTCAGCGATTGTCTCCGCAATCCGCGCGTTTACGCTCGCCAATCCGTCCGCGAAGGCGACCCTTGCACAGAGCACAGATGCGACGGGGATTCGGATCCCTGTCCCTGAGGCCGAGACGGAGATTATCATCCCGGCACATATTGCATCGGCCAGTACGACGGATGACTTGTCGGGGCCCGGGGGGGTTCTGGCGCTGCCGCGGTTGCAGCGATTGAGAAGGCAATGGATTGCGTTGAACCGGGCGTATATTGGTGGGCCTCATGCGTCAAATAAAGGGGGTCTAGGGGATTATCAGATTGCGGACGCGTTTGTGAGATTTCTGAATGCGGACTTTGCGGACGAGGTTGATGAGAGCTGATTGGAAATTCTTAAACCCTATTTTTCCCTGCCCTTCCCCTGGAAGAGTTAAAAGGAGAACTGACATATGAGAGCGAAGAACGACTGTCCTTATGACTAATGATCGACATCTTGCGTTTATACCCCGCGGTATATGAAGGGAATTTTTTTAGCCTGCTTTGGTCTGATATAGAACTCGAACAAAGGGAAAAGGATTGGAATGAGAAGCCTTGTTTGCAAAGTATATTCACTTGAAACATAATTGACAAGATCCCGAAATTGGTAGATCATAAGTAGATAAATCACAAAAGTCCTCCCTCCTAAGGCAAGAAAGCATATATCCAAAAGCCCGAAATTGGAAGAGGCATGAAAGCATAGAAATCAAGAAAATACAAAAATATAGACAAAATATCACACGATCGCAGTTCCACCGCCTGCCTCTGTACAAGAAAGAATATAAACAACAAGAATATATATAAAAAAGAGATGACAGAGAATCTAAATACCCGAAAAGTTACCCCCATCCATATACACGAACCTATTTGTTGCCTGTCCCTTTTTATCATCCTGATTTGTGTCGCGGCCTGTTTCCCCGAATTCGTTTTAGTATCTTTTGAGTGTTTTTCTCCAACTCCCACATTTCTTCCCTCTCAAAAGTCCGTTTCCAGTTGTGGTTTTCTGGAGCAGAATAGAAGGGAAAGGATTCACCCGCCAATAGACAATGGCCAAAATACAAAAAATAATAAATGTTTTACAACAAAATAAACGCAAGGCGTTACGCCCAGAGAGAAAGTGATCTCCAAAAAATGAAAAGAATAAAGCTAGAGCCTCCTGGCTCGAAGCCGCTGGTTTTTCCAGCAGGGTTGCCGACGACCAATACTTTGGTCAAGCATGCGGTCGGTCCTCGAAACGAAATGTCTCAACAACGCACCCGGGCCTATGGAACATGATGTTCCTAGCCGGCTTCGAAGGCATAAACATGAGCCTTTCGAAAAATAAAAATGACTTCCCGTGACGACCGGTAAAGAGATCGGGTGCGGGTTGATTCCGTCACTTTTGAACACATTCCAGATGTATCATTGCTCTCACGGCTAGTGTCACAAGGTTGATCCTGAAGGAGAGAAAATGAAATCCTCTTCTGCTGTCCTTGGAAAGGGTGGGGGGAAGAAAAAAAAAAAAAAATTAAAGGCTTGTATTCATGCAGGAAGGCCATTCGCAATTTGGGCAGCAGCTTGGCTAGCTTCAACGTGACGGTAGTTGAGGCCGAGGGTGATCAACTCCTGAAGGCTGGCATTGACCTTCTCGTGCATAGAAGAATCCTGGGGAGTGATGTTGCTAAGCTCCTCAAGCAGGCGGGCGCGGCAGTTGTAGTAATTCCTCTCCGCATTTTGGAGTCTTTGGCCATGGTGGGCAGAGCTTTGCTGGACAGCCTTCAAGGGATTTGATTGAGACTGAGTGGATCGGCTCCTCTTCATGGTTTGTCCTCCCGAAACACCAGTCACTCTGCGCTTGCGTCCGGATGTTTCCTTCTTTTTGGTATGGCCAGTGGTGGGCGAAGAGTCCGGAGAGCTAGGGCGCTCCGATGAAGCGTAGTCGTGAACCCGTCTCATATGGTCAAAGAGATTCCATCTACGAGGAAATCCGTATCCGGGAACGGATCGGTCACATCCTTCAAAGAGGCAAAGATGAGGGTTGTCTCCGTGGCCGTGGAATCCATGAGCCTCGCGCTCGTGGCGAAAAAGGCATGCATTAGACGAGAATTGTAGCTGGGCATCCATACAAGCGGGAACCTTGCAGCGATATGGCTTCAGATGAGAGTCCAGATATTTGCTATTGAAGGTCAGTCTCAAGCATATAGAGCAAAACAAGTCTCAATTTACTCACTGATAGGCACATTTTTGGGTAGTCGGTGGGTGATTGCACGGCTTTTCTCCAGTGGCATATGGGCAATAGTACTTTCCATCGCTGTGGGTGGGCAGGGAATAGTAAGGGTGGTCTCGTGGATTCCTCAATTCGGCTCCTTCCTTGGACCTTGGTCGGAGCGGCTCCTTCACGGGGAGCGGTGGGAAGAACTCGGGATCCTGCTTCACTTGGGATTGGGAGGGAGAAGTTTGCAGCGTCGGCCTACGAGCATTTTTTGTGGGCCGAATAGTCCTAATTCAAGTTAAGAGTTGACTAAAATTGGTTCGATCTTTAATGCCTGTAGATGTACTAACCTGTTGGGGTCTTGCTCATTCAGAGGTGGGGTAAGGGGGAAAATGGGATCTCCGAGGTTGATTCCCTGGGCGCCAACGGGAGTGGCAGTGACATCCTTCAACATGGCATCTTCATGGGTCATGAAAGACGGATATCCAGAATGTGGGCAAGACGAGGTAACAGACACATCATTACTCGCTTCCGTCAGTGGGGGAGAAACAGGCATTGGTTGAAAAATATTTGTTGTATACTCCACGGCCGGTCCTTGGTAATTGCCCCATGCCTCGCTGGTGGCCAGCTGGCTTTCATCTGTAGGGGAGCCATGACTGGCAGACAGAGAATCATCCGGAGTACAGGATGATTGGGTTCCATTTTGGCCACTGACATCATTATCAAAAGCGGAGAAATCAAAAAGGGAAGTATAGTGGCTGAAGTCTGGTGCCTTCGAGAAATCGATCTCGTTCTGATCAACATCCTGGATTCCTTGGAACTCGGGCCCTGCGTGATACATTATATCGCTCGGGCCCACGGTAGAATGGAGAAGAGCGTGCTGGGAGAGAGAGAAGGACAACATCTGGACCTCTGGAGATTCAGGCTTGGTTGATGGGAGCGAGGCACCATCAAGTGTATCCACATCATTCAAAGCCCAGGACTTCATGTCATTGGTGTCACGGCTGTGGGCTGCACTGGAACACAAGGAGAAGTTATCCTGGCTCGAGAGTTCATCATCCTGGATTGGTCTGGAGGCCATATGAGAATTTCCTGGAACCATTTGGCTGTGTCTCGGTTGAGAGATATGATCCATATTATGCAAAGATGACTGGGACATGGACATCTGTTCTGGGTCGGTCTTAATTTTGGACGCCATCGCGAGTTTGATATCCAGCAAGGCCGGATGGCATAAAAAAAGCAAGCACTAGAAGTAAGGGCGAGTTAGTACATCTACATTCCAAATGCGAAAGCGACATCAAGACAAAAAGAACAATCAAGGATCCAAGGTCCATTAGAGAATTGTCTAGGACAGCGTTAGCATAAATAACTTCGACGATTGGTGAAGATAGACAAACCGTACTAGTTGCCACCAGAATGGTCTTTGGTTGTGCTGCTTGGTCCATTGTGGGTGATAATCCGGAAACCCGGTCAATATGTCGCAATCGGAGTTGGCATAAATTTGCCGTTAGATCCAAAAACTAGTCACAGGCTGGCGCACTACATTCGAGCGTCGACTTCTCTAAGGGGCCGTGGTATGGGACTGTTTCCACTTGAGCTGCTATCCACTGGTCTACTAAAAGCCTGAGAGCCAGGTATGGTGCAACAACATAAGATGCACAGTTCGATTCCATGGTTGTAACTGACCCAAGTCAGGAAGGTCACCAGAAGAGGTGCAAGTCCATGTAGCTTTGTAATCCAGGAGAATAAATCTGGGGTTTCATTTCATATTCCTCATAAAAAAGGGGGTGTTCCTACTCCGGGTGGAGCGTCATCCGTTCAGGCAAGTTCCAGGGGTATATTCCAATAGCCTCCACTTCAGGTTTGTAGTGGAGAATGCATAGTCCGAGGGAAAACCAGGGGATATTCGATACGAGTGTGCAACATTAAACAACACTCTTGAAGTGTCCAGTCACGCAGCGGCTGCTGAGGACTCATTTGTTCATGGCCATCATGATTTTTGGTAACCGCGAATGCGGTGGCAATAGTTTCCAGAGAGCACTTTTCAAGCAAAAAATCCAGGGATCCACAGTTTTGTTGTAGTTTGGTCTTAACGTCGACGGGTCCGAGGATTCCAGGAAGGTGAGGTGCGGAAGCGAAAACAAAGAAATAAAATGAAAGAGTGAAAGAAAACAATCGGAGGGAGCTACCTGTTATCTGAATATGCGTGCTCAGACAAAAAAAGCCTGGGAGTAAAATGAAAACAGAAACGCAGGTCCTATCCAGGATATGGACTGGGATCCAATGGGCAGTCCGGTGATTCTAGCCAGGGTCTTTGTTCTTTCCAAGATCCACGGTCTGAGTTGCAAGTGGAATAAAGAGAATAACAAGACAAGTCCTTTGTTTTAGAGGGGGGAAATTTGCAAATGAAGTGAACTGATTTGACTGTGACAAATCTAGCAAGAGGGAAAAAGTCGAGCAAAAAGATTGGATGTGTGAAGATAAGGGGGTTGCTGTTGGATGGGAGGAGATCCTCTTTTAGGGGCTGATGATGCGATGAGGGGTTCAAGATCAAGCTGTCCTTTTTCGAGTCTGGTGGGTTGAGATAAAAAGGAAAAGACAAAATTGGAAGTCCTGAGGGGGGAAAGCACCAACCTTATAGAGCGAGAATGGACCATCTCGCGATAATGGGGAGGGGTAACAGCGCGAAAAACCAAGAGTCCAAGCGTGAGTCGGAAGTGCGTTCTGCAGCAGTGGGTTGCCTCACTGTCAGCACCGCGGGAGATGATTCGACCCTGCCAAACACGGCGGTGATATAGAGCCGAAACGCTGCATTGCCAGGTGGTGTTGTTCGGACGCGCTCTACCAATGAATCTTGGTCGCTGACAATCCTTCTGGATTGACGTGGCCAGCAGTGGATGTATCACGCTGGACCACGGCCAGTCATTTGCTTAACAAATGTAGCGGTGAAGCGGAAGCCTCGCCCCTCTTTCCGGCTGGCGCTGCTGATTGGCTTCCCCCTCCAGCGAATATGCTGCGTGCTTGCATCACCGGCAGTGACGCTTCGGACAACATGATGCAAATCTGCATCCAATACTCTCATGATTGGCTCACAGTGTTTCGTCTTGCCATTCTCTCTAATGGGACTAATGGGGCTATGGAGCGCCCGCCGGATCTACCCATCGGTCCCAAAGCCAGTCAGAGTGGTTCGACGGGATTCAACGATCAATCAGCGTCTATCCTCGACGGCCCCGCTTTCCCTGTGATAGCGTGAGACTATCACATCTCAAATCTATGGTCAAGATAACAACCACGTCAATCCTGTCTACGTTTCGGGGTTACAGGGGTGGGGAGGGTTATGCTCGACTGAAAGTTGACTGCTGCAGCCAAAACAAGGAGGGGCAGGTGTCACTGTGATGCCCCGCGCCCTCTCTCGCATGAAAAACACATCGTGCATTTGGCCTGGCCTTGGTTTGCGACAGCAAAGGAGGGGCAAAGCACCAAGGGACAGGACACGGTGAAGTCTCAGGTTTCATGAGCATCAGGGGTCTACATATCATCTTTGGAGTTTACAGAGCGCCCATATCTATGTGGGAAGAGGGGCGCAAATCTTGCCAAACAATAAGCACATGTTAGGCAGCAATGCGTCTGACCGGGATTATGGAGGCTTTCGGAAAAATTAGACTTTCTCGAGAAACGAGAGAATTTTCGTCGTGTTTACTTTTTTGGTCTCATTCCCCTGTTTTTGAGAGTATTGTGTCAGCGAGTTTCCCCCAAGGGTGTGGTAATCAAATCTTGTGAAAAGATGGGTAATCATTGAAAAATATCAGATAGGGGTGAAAGATGGTAGAAGGTTGTCGTTCAGCGATCCGAAGACCTCAGGTGAACTATGCTTATGGAAAGGTGATCATCATAAAACGATGACGCCCAAAATTGTAAAAGGAGACGGGTTTCCTTGGCTTACCTTTTCCACATTTTGTTGAAAGAGCTGGGATTGAGAGGAGTGATTGAGGAAAGGCTGAAAACTGCCAGCATCGAGGCATATAAAAGTCCAATCACATCAGATTGATAGTCTCTGATGCAAGTTATCTTGCCTCCAACTTGTCTTAGCGCCTTCGATTGTGGCTAAATTATTATCGAGTGGTCAATCAACAAGAGATGATGAGTTGAGGACGAATGATCAGATTTATTTGTGTGACAGGAGAACAATTTGTCGAAGCGAGATCACGTGGTTTTTTATTTTGTGTAAGTCCGAGAACGGTATAGATTGTCTACTTACTGCTTTTCTCCTTGCTTTGGATCTCTCCCCGATGAGAAAGGAACAATATTTAAAAAAAAAGTCCCACGGGTTTTCAATCTCTCATAGAGGGGACATTACGGAGTACTTCCTCATTCAATTGAACGTGGTCATTCTCCGAAAAAACTCAACGTAGTTAGTTCTACCTCCCAGGTCCCCCCTCACTTTATGCCTCACTTTTCATTTAAGTTCGATAAAAGGCCAGTACATCTGATGAAAAATCGGAATTTATATTGCCTGAGGAGTGGCTTGATTGTAGAGTTCCCCGGACGTCGGTGCCTTGGAAGTCAACAGGCTGTCCAAATATTTTTATGGGAGACATCCCCCGCTCTACCAACATGATTGGCTCTCCGGTGGCCTCCAGCCTTGTTTGGAAAGGAGAAGGAGACGCGACTGAAGCATAGAATTTGTTGCCAGCCGGGCGCCGTATATTACAGTATGGCTGAGGTAACCAACCATTCTCCGGGTTGCTTGGGGTTGATAAAGAATCCGTTGTAGGGTCAAAAAGTTTGTGGTAATGACCCACGTTCTCCATTGCTTGAGACGACGATTGCATCAGATCCCTGAAAGGAGGCTCCTCCTGAAGTGGCATTACACGTTGCGCGGAGGCAGCATCAGAAATTAGGAATCGTCCTTCTAGATCAGCCATTGCCTGCTCTTCAATTGTGAAGCGCGGTCTCGAAGATGGCTGGATAGCCGGTATTCCAGGGCTGCTACCATAAGACTGCAGCCCAGTGTTCGGGGAGCCGCAGTCCTGTATCTTATCCGCATGCAACTCTGGGGTGTTTCTTCTTGTTTGAGACAAGAACTCGAAACTTTCTTCTGTGTCAGGTAAAACGCACGGACTGGAGTAGCTCCTTTCAAACATATCTTCGTGGTCGAGTATCATAGACTGAGAAGATGGCTTTCTGTTGATTACTTTGGGTATCCTTTGGGGGGGTTCTTCTCTGGCGGGAATTTTGAGCCGTCTTTGATCACATTTTGTCAATTTTCGCCGTTTACCAAATCTCTCCAGCTCCTCTGTTGGTGTAAAGGTTATGTTCAGGGAGCGAGCAACCGCCAGACCACCCCAGTCTGTGGTCTTGAGTAGTTGGCGTTTCAGATTCTCCACATCAGTGTTTCGCTCAAGGGGCTGCCGAGAATAGACAGGGCGAATTACGCTCGAGGAAGGAGAAGGTTGAGATTGAATGATCTGCCACCAGGAAAGTTAGTGCATATTCTCCCTAAGCACAGTCTTGCGATGCCCAAAGACTGAAAGCTATAAGGAAGTTCATAAATCATTAAACATTACCTGCTGGCTAGAGCTATGATTATGATGATTGTTCGCTTCCTCACTTTTAATATCATGCTCTATGGGCTTCGTGAAAGTATCAAAGAGAGTAATCTGTCGAGGCCCTCCTACTCCCGATACTGGAGGCTTTCCAGCTGTGTGTTTCCGATTGTTGGGATTGATCTCGGAATGTCGTCGAAGGCGACCTCCCGTCCAATTCATTGTTTTGAAACTATCGGCGATATGAGAATGTAAGGCGTTAATCCATTTCTATTTTCGAGAAAAGAAGTAAGTTGTGTCGTAACTGAAGAGGGAAAAGTTATCTTTCCATTGTCATGTGAGGCCCTTGATCGAAAGTATCGTTGGTAGACTTATATATCTAGTATGGCTATGTTGGTTGAGATATATAAAGAAACAAATGATGTAGAGGAAAAATTTAAAGGTTCATCAATATAAGGGAAAACCAAGCAATCAAATAATTATTCCAATAATAATCACAATTCGCTACTCAAAACCGCTTGGTTGGGTGGAAGGTCCACCTCGACAGGACCAAAATACTCACGGAACGTCTTATCCAGGAACTCAGCAGAGATATCCATATGACCGCCTGGAATAATGCCAAACTCCAATTTACCTTGCTCATCCAACGCCTTCAATCCCAACCAATCATCCTTATACAAAGACCGTTCTCTGAGGGGCGTAACTTCCCCAGTCGTCGCATTCACCTCCGCAAACCACGAGCTCTCCTTTGGATGTACCACCTTATCATCCTCAAACATAAACATCGCAAACCGGTTCAATTGCTTCAAATTCTCCCGATAATTCGCATTCTTCCTCGGCCGCTCGTTGTTCACATCGGCCAAGAAATTGCTATTCTCCAGATACTGGTCTAGGTCCTCTGGATCGCGGAAATACTGGGCCGGCACAAACCGCGACTGCACGAAACTCGACCACCGCCCGGACCGAAGGAGGGCTTCCGCGCCGCGACAAATCCAGTCATTCCAGGAGCACTCCTGGAACTCGGCGATTCCGTTATGCTGGGCGCCGAATGTGACTAGATTACGAACGGGGGGGTTGTTGCATCGCTCGACGTAAGCGCGCAGGAACTGTCCGCCTTGGGAGAACCCCAGTGCGTTTATCGACGGTGCGGTTGAAAGGATCGGCTCAGATGCGAGCTGCTCACATACGGTCTCGATTTGTTCGGTCAGATTACCTAGGAAGGTCGCTTGGCGGTCGCTGCTGCTGGTTTCACCAAGATGAACTAGGTGCACGTATGTCCCTGGGTTAATATGGTCGGCGAATGCGGCGACCTCTTTCATCCCATCGCGGAGGTAGTCATCTCCAAGACCGTGCCATATTACCAGCGGGAGAGGGGTCAGTTCGGAGGCGGTCGTGGAGATCGTGGTGGACAAAACCGGGATGGTAAAGAAAGGGAGGTGGGTAAAATGGCGCATCGGGTTGGTTTGGTGCTTGCAGTTTGGGTTATTGTTGAAGGCTCTTGCTGGTGATGATAAATTGGCGTTTGATCAAGTGCTGCCTGTTGTGTTTGTTTGTATGCAGTATAGCTGCCCTGGGGCTCAGGTGGTTCCCTAGCCACATTGCTCGGCATGTGATCTGTCAGCATAATATCTCCCCCATGTTCCTGACTATTTTCTACTTCGCTTTATAACTCTTAATAATAGTTTTTTGGGCTTTCTTGGGGCGAGGGGTATGTGTAGCACATGTACCGATATCATCATTCTGATATAGCGAGGGCAATTTTCTGCTCTTGATTGATATGATTTTATGTATAGTAAGTACACAGTGAGAACGTATCGATACATAGATCCCACTCTGACCTTTGTGTGAGAGAGTGCCTGAATACACTAGACGAGAGTGGGTATATCCAATCCTATAAACTCAATGAAAAGAAAATTTGCTTCGTTTTGATCGCAGGAACATAGCAAGGCCCAAAGAGCAATAAAAACATTGGCGAAGAGAAAACCATAGTACAGATCTAAAATATCTCCAATAAACCCACGACCAGCTAAAGGAAATCAGTTAAAATAACAATGCTGGTAAACAAAAGAAATTCTAGCTGGTGCAAACTGTAGCACAAGGAATGAAATCTGTAGCCTTTGTACGGGCTAAGAAGGTGGGGGGGGGCGAAAATATATGCACAGACGTCAACAAAAAGGGTAAATCATAGGAAAAAATAGGATGTCAAGAAATCCATAAAACTGTCAAGGAAGAGATAAGTAAAAGAGAAACATAGAAGAAAGGGAAGGGAGGGTCCTAATAGGGTGGGCGCCCAATCCCCCCTGTGGCACTACGTCGGTTGATATAGCTACCGCGGACTCTTCCGGTATGAACGCTAGGTTGGGCGTCTTGTGGCGACAAGAAGCCGTCAAGAAATTTTTGAAACTCTTGTCGTTGAACATTATCTTCTGCATCCCGCCCATTGTCGTAAGGCTGGGGTTCGCCGTTGGTGGCCATCCCTGGTGTTTCGCCTTGGCCAGCAAGTCCCATACTAGATCGAGTTTTGCCTTTCTGGAGCGTTTTGGTATGACTAGTCGTCGAAGTTGCTCCAGACTTTCCGTTAATAGCAGGCTGTTTACGAGACATGGGGGCAGTTGAGGGGCGCTCAGCAGCCGACAGTGAGCGCTGTGAGTCGTTAGGGAACCCGCCCGGGAGAGATAAATCGTGAGGGATTGGCGGTACTGGAGGAATATTATAATGGGCTACTCCCGACGACTGTTGAGATTGGGCCCCATTCGTCACTGCGGCCTTGGGTGTTTCCATGCCATCGCCTTCTAAGAATTCTTGCCCATCTCTCGTAGACTGAGGTCTGATCGAAGCTCCGTCTCCGTCGAGCTCTGAGTTTGAATCACTAACCATACTATCGCTACCAGATGAGATGCTGGCGTTTGAAGCGTCAAGTCGACGGCGTAATGGGCTCGACCGCCGCTCCTTATCCGGCCCATTGACGGAAAGTACACGTTTCAGCTCATTAACATGAACAGGAGACTCCCGACTGGAACCATTGACTGGGGTCCCTGGTATTTCAGGGACACTCATCCGGCGAGAAGTTCGAACACCTGCGGCACCTTGGCGGGTGGATGTTGGCGAAGTTGTCGTGGAAAGTGAACTCGCCCCATTACCATTGACGTAGGCCTGGCTTCGCAGTGTATGAGCCCCATTTCTAGACCCATTGAGAGACATCGCTTCAGACTTTTCCTTGGCGGCAGCTTCTAAGCATGATGCTCGCGACCATGCAGATAGCATTTGTTCCTTGACAGCTGAGGGGAGAAGATCGCCTCTTTGAGAGTTTACGGTCGACATATTTCCTATCACTGGCAAACCCACATTTCGTCCTGGGGAACCCGGCGGACTGCGAGTATAGGAAGACATAGAATGGTTATACGATTCTTCAATTCGACGGACAAGTTCCTCAACGCCACTCTTGAAAGGAGTTAACTTCCCCGTATCTTTGGCGCTACCATTAACGATCTGACGGTCGTCATCCTGGATGATACTGTCGAGACTAGCCAGAGAGAAACTGATGGTCTCAAGCCAAATGCCACGGATTTTTCTTCTCTCAATCTCACCAAGGATTTCCTTCCCGACTCTATAGGTGTCAAGGTCAAAATTCTCCGATATTGCCCAGAGATACCCATGCACCAAACTCCCGATGTTCACTTTGGCCATAGGTGAGTTCAGGCTCTCCGCTGTCGACATATCATCCTGCAGTTTCAATATCATAGGAAGTCCAAATCTTGCGGCATTTACACCGAGATTCTCAACCAAACTAGCTAGAAGAAGGTGGAGTATTCGGATTTCGGTTTCTTCCGTTGGACGGTGAAGAGCAACTTCGTAAATAGTCAAATGAAGTAGCCGGAGAAAATTGGATTGGGCAGCTGTCATAGCATTTTCCCTTTGGTGTACTCCAGCCGCTCGCTTCCCGAGTTTCTCAGAAGTTTCGGATAAATCGCGTCTAGATGAGTTTGTAGCTCTGGTTGACCTGTCTTTTACCTTGAGGTCGCTTTTACTTGTTTCCAGCTTTAACCAGTAAAGAAGCGCATCAACATATGCATATCGAACCTCCTTCTCGGGTTCTTGCAAAAGCCATTGTGTACCTTCCCATACATGTATGCCAACGGGGTTTCTCGATTCCACACCAGCTGCAGCCATTGGCCGTTGGGAGTTCGCCACAAGTAGAATGTTCTTGATACCCTTGAGGGCGCATACTTTTGCAGTTGCCAGAGAAAAGGCTACGGGAGCGGGCTCTGTGGAGAGCCCAGGCCCCATAGTCGTTACATCAGATTGATCCTGAGTAGGACCGGATCCGACTCGGATCAAGATTGCTCTGATCATATCCATAACTTGATCACCGTAGTAGATATGGGTTGTGAGATCTCCGATGCATTTCTGAAGGAGCAAAAGTAGATCCTTCCTTTTCAATGAGAGTTCTGCACCATTTTCGCTTCCCACTTTCTCTTTTTCGTTAGACTGGTCGTTTGGTGAGAGTAAGAAGGACATATACTGCATCAAGCCCAGTAAGATATCAATAACACTAAGTCCGATCATATTCACGGGGGATTTCAGCAGCCAGTCGATCATATAGATGACGGTAAATGCCTTATCCAGCGAATCCTCTGTGGGAGGGACACTGAAGAGGAATTCCATAGCAGCAGCAGAAATAATGAAACGGGCCTGTACGGGGCACCACTTGGCCACAAGTTCGATCAACGATGTAGCCCAGTTCTCCTCAGTATTCAGCGATAAACCGTTGTTGTTCAATCGCCTTTTGCCCAGAATAAAATCTAATACGACCTTAGTAGTGACGCGGATCTGGCCGCGACTGCTACCCGTGACGATTATCTGTTCCAGGCAGCGAAGAGCAAGGAGCCTCATATCCAATTCCGCTTTCCTGTCTACATCAGCTGTAGTCTGGGATGCCAACGCGGGGTCTCCATCCGCGGTGTCGATCGTCTGCACGGTAACAGCGCTATACCTTCGTCGTACAGCGGGCTCCGGTTCATTTCTTTCCGCTTCATGGAGTTGCAATTCCAAAGAGGTGAGCAAATCCTCATCTCCATTGTAAAGGTTTTCCAGAATAACCGGTAGAACAATCCTCAGCGAATCTCCTCCATCAGTTGCCAAGCCAGCTTCGGAACTAACCACACCTTTTATGGCGCGTAATCCAGCATTTTTCCACCTAATCGCCTGCGGAGGGCTTGGGACAATCTTTGATTGTGGTAGCTGCTCCGCATCAGCAAAGCTGGCATATATTCGTACAACTTCCCGGTATTGATTAGCGAAATCCTGCTCGGCAGACAAAGCAGCCATATCCTGATGGTGGCAGAAAGTTTCGAAGGTGGGTATCGAGTCCTCGACCATAGAAATATCCCGGGAACGCAAAACGGTGTCAATAATTGTCAATACCGACCGTGCGAAAATAGGTAGGTCTCGAGGAACTTTCTCAATGAGCGCGCTGAGAATTTGGAGCGTAACCTGTACATTTCTATGTCATACACATCCGGGGTTAGCAAGCGCGCCAAGTTTGCAACTCTTGAGCTGATATTTGCCCTCGAACTCACCCTATTTTACGGCGCCAAACATCCCTAGCAGCTCTTTTCTCCAGGAAGGCGCTAACCTTCGGGATCTTGCTACGACGTGTGCTAACATAGTAAAGGAGGTATGAAAGCTCGCTCGAGTTCGGTTTAACCTCTTGTACTCCTTTTTGGTATTGAGGGTAGCACTTGAGAACAAGAAGCTGGTGCTTTGGTCGGCATTTTTGGCGTACACCTTCCATTTGCGAAAGGAGTTGGTCAGCGTGGGTAAAAGTTCACAATGTCTGAGAGGCTCTAGGAAAAGGAGAGGGAAAGCAATTCCGTGGTCGTACTCGGGTAGCACTCCAGGAAAAGCCAAGCGGAATGAAAGAAAGTGGGTGTGAGCTATAAAAGAATTCGATAGTAATTCATGAGGAGCGGCGTTGATTATCACTTCACAACGGGGTCGGTGCGGAAATAGGCCAGGTAGAGGAGTTCGTAGTCGGTACAATCACCAGGGGCGGGGTATCTCCATCGGAGACGGACTATCGGAATTTGCAGGGAAGCCAGATTGCGTGCAGAATCGATGGGAGTCGGATGGTGACCAGGAAAGGGGGACTTCCTAAGGAGAGGCTCGATGGATGATGGATCGATAGCAAATTAAACGGTTGGGTCAGCAAGGGAGGCAAGTAGTTAGTGAGAGTCGGCAAAACCACCCTATCCGCTGTCCTTGACTTGGCGATCGACAAACCCCAGGGGCTAGAAAAATACCGTTTCGAAGTAATAATAGAGTTGATTAGATACTATTTTCAAGTGTTTTCAGGGAATGGTGTTATTTTATTATTATTATTCCGTCTACGAACATTCTTATTATCCACTTCTATAGTTCTTGTCTCAGGTCTTTTCTGATCTCCTTGGTTGCATCCACCACGACTTTCACACCAACGTCATAGTCGGAATAATGGAGCCGCTCCTCCCCAGCCAACTTTCCGTAAAATGGAACGAGAAGAGAGGAGAACCCAGGACGGCAAAACCTTCCAGTGAATCCAATTGCAGGTGACATACTGACTCTCATGTAAAATATACCTCGTTCCCAGGTTGCCGTTCTGGAATTGCCCGAGCCCCCCGCATTAGTAACGTGGAATATTATTGAACGAGGATGGACGCATATTTGACGAGTCAATAACGAGAACCTACGGGTAGAAGTGCATTCGACGCCTTTGATTGTTCGTGTCGTTCCAAAGAATAGCCGACTCCGTGGATGATCACAGGGGCTACCTCGGTCACACATGATGCGCTGGAGGGCGAGAGACCAACAGGAAAGGTGTATTGAGCATCGGCCATATTAATATCAGACACACTCCAATAGAAAATCGAGGGTCTCTCTCCTCGCACGAGCCTAAAACCCAACGCGCCTTTGAAGAAGTAGAAAAAAAAATTTCCTCCCCACCCTCTTTTAGTTCACCCTAACTGGGCATTAGTATTAATAGAGGCTCTTGGTCGAAGCCCCGATCGCAATAAATTCCTATTTCGTCCGCGGGGGATCATGATGTTGGGTTCTTATTATTGTTCACACCCTCTTCCTCGTTTCCCTTATCCCCTTTGCTTAGGCCTCCCTCGTGTTCTCCAGACTCTGTTGTCCCGCTTTGATCTGGATTGAAGCCGGCCCCTGCCAAACCTTCAATCACCTGTGGGCGAATAATGTCACGGCGAAATGTATCTTCTTGGAGCAGTCGGAGCGCACGAAGGGTCGCGCCCGGATGAGTTAGGAACTGGGCATACTCCGGGGTCTTCCAGTAGGAGTAGAGGTAGGCAAGGTATGCTGCGAAGGCCTGGGCATCAGGGTCCAAACTATCGTCATTAACGTCTCCATCATCACGGGACCTAGAAATGCCGAGTAGTTGTGGATAGTTCACCGCAAGGTGAGATAGGTAGTACGGGTTCGCTAGAGAGGATACAAATTCAAGCTCGAGGGTAAATCGGGGATTCGTGAGTGTAGCAGGAGGCGCTTGGTGCGGCTGATCTGACATTACGGGTTGTTGGGCCATTCTGAATAGGTTCAATATCGAGCCACCTCCGGAATAACTGGATTCTTGTGCGATCTTAGGAGCGCAGCGTCAAAACCTCGGGAAGTACCATAAAGCTTCAAGGGTCTGGGAAGTGCAAATTGCGGTCAGTTTTGTTGATTGCAAGAACTGGCTAGGTGTGGGAAACGCCTACCAGGCCCTTCAAAAGTCAGTCATTATCGAGTTTTGGGGGAGTTGGGGGGGGCCGTCGCCTCAATATAATCGGGAGAAGTGTGAGTGAGGACAGTCGGCTTGAACTCGAGGAAAATGATGGCTTTCCTCTGTTGCGCGCAACATTCATGTTAACGTGACCCACTTTCCCCCACTAGACAGCCCATTGGCAAAGAGGTACCAGAGCACAAAGAAGTTAATTTAAAACTCTCACTCATGGCATTCTATACTGTTATGTCCTCCCACAGCTAATTCGATTTTAATATATATTTAAACTATGCCAACTCTTAAATGTCTAGGGCTGTTTCTCTGTTTCCTATTGTTGAACCTAAACAGTAAAATCTAGCTGGAAACAGCGAGGCGAATTATTCGTAGGCCAGTTAAGGTGAGAGAGCAAAGTAAACTAAAATATAAATAATATCAAGTATTCAACTCTCACTATTTGTACATGGCTAAGTAGTGTATGTTCTGCAACCCTTTAAACTAGACTATATCTATATAAGTAAGAATGCAACAGTACCAGTAGCAAACCTCAGATCCTTTCACTGAAATAATCTCTGAGGTACGAGGGTTGGGATTTTAAACCTCCTGAAAGGGGAAAAAAAAAAAAACTACAAGCTCCCCGCTGCGTATGTTAGTTGTACACTGATACCTTACCTAGCCACACACGAAGTCCTGGCAATGATACAGAGCTCAAGAGTGGCTTCCTCGGGACATATGGAAGTTCAAGCCAGAAGAAATTGCAGTTGGAAATGTACATTCAGGCAATATTGTGAGAAATGTGAATTGTCAGACTACCTAATAAACTGAAATCAATGAAATCAGGATGTGCTATGATACAACAGTTTAAGTGAGGTAAGCACCACTGGCAACTTAACTACCACTATCTCCCAGGTAATTAGTACCGTGGACCTATCTTAGGGCTACTTAGTAGTAGGCACTACTACAGTAAGTACGATGGACGGTCAGGAGCATAAAGTACCGACCAATCAGAGAGGTGGGATGACCTAGATGTTGAAAGAATCATGAAAATCCATCTTGATCAAGGGGACTAATGAGGTTGTGATGTTAAGACATGTTAATAAGATATTGTTTTGAGGATTGTTAGTATGGGAACTGGAAATATATTTGGATTCAGGAGATCAGGGACACTTATATATGCTTTATGCTTGTATGTTGTGTTTTGGGGGGCAGATAGGGGAGAAAGAAAGAGAAGAAAATAAAAGGGACAAAAATAAAAGGAGGTATATAGAGGTTTGGTGTACGGAGTAATCTATAATTATTTTATCTCCTGTACCCACTCAACAAATGCAATCTCGAGATACACTCATAACAAAAAGAATTAAAAACACCACGTTTCTAGCAAATAGAGCTAGTGTTCAGCTTTCCTAAAGTTCTACGGATATGATGTGCTTTGCATCAAGGTAATCTTGGAAGGCACTGGGTACAAATTATTACTACCTACTCACATGGGCATTCTGCAATCGGCCATTCTAGTTGAAAACCTGAAGTGCTTGAGGATCGCAAGTCCAATGTGGCTGTCCAGCCTGGCGATCACATGCTTCTAGACACCAGAGTGGATATACATGCGAGTACCTTGAGTGCAAGCCAGCAGGGATTAGAACAACCTTGTTTGACAAGCTTTCTCTGGGGATTACCTTAATTTATTCTTCGCTGAATGAAGACAGTTGCTATAGTATGGAGGGGGCTCAGGAATATATTACCAGTTTATCAGATAAGCCCACACTTTTCCACCAAGCATGGTGGTGCCCTCGAGACTGTTTTCCTAACTAGGCCGCAAGCAAGGTTCAGGTTATGTGCCGGTGGGTAAGAGAGGGCTGATCATGCAGGAATATTCCAGAAGGTTTCCTCAATGAAATACCTCAAGAAAGTAAAGAGAGCAACTGCCGATTTCACTCCGCTCCTGGGGGTGTATTGGCCAATAGAATTGCATGTATCTTGGAACGCCTATACTGAAAGAACAAGGCTCTATGCCAGTTTGGTTGTGTTTTGTGAGTTAATTACTGAAAGATGGATAATTAAAAATAGAAAGGATGAAGGGAAGATGTTTTAAGAAAATACCCAATTTTTCTCAGATTGAAGAGTAGGAAGTAGCTTTGTCTTGCTATTTTTGACCAGTAACAGGAAATTCATTTGACCCAGTGCTGGTAGATGACGCTACTAGTAACTGCATCACAGCATTCAAACTTGCTGAAGATAGCTTCAATCATCTCGGACGAAGCGGATTTTTTATCTAGGTTGAATGGAGGATTCTTCGCACCTAGATTTTCTCTGGCATTGATTAAATAGCAGTTACCAGCTACAATGAGCGTCAGACAATCATATCGGGTTGCAAAATCTTGGAACTTTTGTTTTTGGCTGGGGGATGCTCGTCTTCATGTCCTAGCTTTCGGTTCATTGGAGAACCCCTAGTATTCTGAGTAAGAGCCCTTCAGAGAGCGGATAAGAGTGTCTCTCTCGGAAATTACG
The DNA here is from genome assembly GCA_027569885.1 of Aspergillus diversus. NCBI lineage: Eukaryota > Fungi > Ascomycota > Eurotiomycetes > Eurotiales > Aspergillaceae > Aspergillus > Aspergillus diversus. The sequence goes on from JAPDKZ010000042.1 coordinate 79,378, forward strand.
GGATATGACGGGCTCGATGAAGGAAGTCCTCATGATTCAAGAAGGTGGATAGGCCAGCAACTGCCAGAACCCATGTCTCATTGAGTGGTCTGGATTACGAACTACTAGGTCAAGTGCTAGAACTGGGTGAATCAGGCGAGGGCTTCTGGCTCCTTTTCCATTTATTCCTTGCAGATACCCCACTTGGAGAAGAGCATTTAATTTGCATCGATGTGGTGAGATATTAACAGATACATTGCTCGAATCCAGCGAGTTCCCATTGCCAGCCCAGGGCCCTGGCACGTGGAGAGAGCGATACTTGGCATCCAAGGCGTCGCCAAGTCCATCCATATCTTGGCGCTGGGCATGACCCAATCCAAGCTTCATCGAAAGGACTAGTTTCCGCACGTGGAGGCAAATGGGCATTCTTATTTGCCGATGGCTCGCGAATTTTACGATGGGTAGCACTTGCCAAGCCCGCTGGACAAGGGTATGGGACATGGATTCATGAAGTGCCTAGCTGGGATATCGGTGGTCCGCCCTGCCAGGTATGGAGATTGTCCCGCAGTCGCAATGCAAACACAACACGCTATCGGGGAGCTCGTTCGGTGGAAGATTTGACAAGGGGGTAAATAAAAAGGCCTCCCCCCCCCTTGTTTTGAGCAATTCTTATCAATATTCCTGGTCCTGGAGTCTAGATCAGACTACAGATCAAGATGAGGCCATTCACGTTTGCTGGATTAGCATTGTTTGCCTCTGGTGCTGTTGCCCAGTACCACCAGCGCCTGGGCGGCTGTCCCACCCTAGGCTGTGTCTTCCCCCCCGACCAGTGAGCTTCCCCCCCGGGAGTGCAATTGAGAGGAGAGATGAGTTGTTGATCACGAATTGAATATATCTGTAGGGCCGATTTCCTCGCTGGTCAACATTTTGATATCCGTCTAGAGGTTCACTCGCCTGTCAATGGATCCGAGGCACGTGCCGGTGTCCCTGACCCAAATTTCAAATTCACCATCAACAAAAAGGGTGAAAAGCCTCTTCCTGCTACAAAGTACTTTGACATTGAAGAGCCTGAACTCGAGAGATGGGATTTCAGCTGGTATGAAGGTAGGACTATATCTTGCGGTGCAACATTTAGCATAGTAAATGCTAATTTTTCACAGATTTGTTCGCCGAGGATGCTGGGAAAGCATCTCTCGTCAATGTCACTTCGAAGGCATACAGACGCGTTGTCCTGTATGAGCCTGGAGAGTACGAAGCCACCTTGACTTATTATGGTGGCGAGACTACAACTGCCAACTGGTTTGTTCGTGATATCCCCAGCAAGCGACGTGCCAAGAACGTTGTTCTATTCGTTGGTGATGGAATGACTACGAACATGATCACCGCTGCCCGTCTCATTGCCCACAAGAGCATTAACGGCAAGTATATGACAAAGCTGCAACTCGACAAGTTCCCTGTGCTGGGCCACCAGATGACCCACTCGATGGATACTTTCATCACGGATTCTGCTAACTCGGCAACCGCCCTGTACGGAGGCCACAAGACTACCGTCAATGCCTTGGGTGTCTACAAGGATTCCTCCGAGGACCCCTTTGATGACCCCAAGTTTGAGCTTCTACCTGAGATTTTCCGCCGCCAGCACCCCGACGCAGGTGTTGGTATCGTGTCCACAGCTTTCCTTGCCGATGCTACCCCCGGTGCCCTGACTGCTCATACCAGTGACCGTGGTGAATACGACCACGTTATCAGCACCTTCCTTGAAGGCGTGACTGACTATGAGTGGGCTGAGTGGGACGGACCCGATGTCCTTTTTGGAGCTGGTGCTGAGAACTTCATCACCAGTGAGGACGCACCCCGGGATTACTATAAGCTGTTCGCCGAAAAGGGCTACAGCGTGAGCTTGAACAATACCGCTTTGCAGGCTGCCGATAACAAGCAGAGGGCTCTGGGTGTTTTCTCCCTTTCCAACCTGCCCACATGGCTTGACCGCAATGTCTACCAGTCCAACCTGGAGGGTCTAAAGAACTCCCCAGACGGCTCTGGGAAAGATGCCGCAGATCTTCCCGGTCTCAAGGAGATGACTCTCAAGGCCGTGGATGTTCTGAATGCCCGCCATAGGAAAGACGGCTGGTTCCTCATGGCTGAGGCTGCCAGCATTGACAAGCAGATGCATACCCTCGACTACGATCGTTCACTTGGTGAGCTGTTGGAGCTGGATGACTCTGTGCGCGCCACCATCGAGAAGCTTGCCGCTCTTGGTGAACTTGAAGACACTTTGGTTCTCGTCACCGCAGACCACGGTCACGGATTCGACGTCACCGGATCCGTTGATACCCAATACTTGAATGCCCAGGAAGATGACCGTGACAAGCGCAAGGCGATCGGAATGTACGAAAACTCCGGTCTCTCTCAGTATACGGTTGGGGGCCCGGGTAGTCTCCGCTACTCTGAGGGAGTTCATTTCCCGGCTCGCTGGGATCCGCGCTATACCCTGCACTCTGGCACCGTTGCCTTCCCTGACAAACGAGAGAATTACCAGGTCCATAAGGAGGGCCCACGCACGCCTGCCGTCGCAGGTAGCGATGGATATTATGCCAGCTACAAGGACGCTGTTACCGGATTCCTAGTGAATGGAACTCTCGCACCGGATGCCTCCCAGGGTGTTCACTCTTTGACCGATGTGCCCGTCTTCGCCCAGGGACCTTGCCAAGAGCTGTTCGGAGGAGTGTACAACTCTATCGACATCTTCTTCGGTATGGCTGAGTGCTTGGGTTTATCAGAGACCAAGTGTCCCGAAAAGCCAGGAAAGCCAGGCAAACCCGGGAAGCCAGGTCATCATGGACGTGACTAAACTACTAGCACAGAGTTCCTCCTCACTCTGGTCTCTGTTAATTTTGTCCTTTTTCTCTCCTTCCTTTTTTTTTTCCTTTTTACGTTCTCATCAGATCCGATGTATCATGATCTGAACCGGTCGGAACTGTACATTACCTTCTGTTATACATATTAGTCCCAAACAATTCAGTCGAATACTTTCCCTTCTTCCTCCTTCGTATTTATTTTACCGTGCGACCCCCCCAGCCCCTAGTTTTTTGGTTCCTTGGGGAATGTCGGAACACTCAAAATTAACCTATGATGTAATATATCCTCCATGGAGCATGCAACAGGACCCTGAACCAGAGTAATGAGGAAGAGCCCTTAAAGCAAACCACAACTGCTTTCCCCCTCTTGGAGTCGTGCACCTGTTTCTCAACTCTCCGCACGCATGCAGTCAAGCGACCTGCCAAGCAGCAGCATTCCACAGCAACGCTGCGAGGAGCTTCGCACGTAATGTCGGAACGGATCGATAATTACCCAAGTAGGAAAAAAAGAGGGACAATCCGTGATCTAAGGATCAATTGGGTTGGGGATATGTCGATCAATTCGGTTGATGTTTTTTTATTGAATAATCTTTTTTTCTCGGCAGTTGAATTTTCATGAAGGCAAGAACGGGAATAATAATAATGAAAGGAGAATGGATGTGTTTTTGCACGAGGGTTCCATGACGGGTTGAAAGTTTGTATGTTTGCTTGCTTGCTACATTCCGACGCGGGTAGGGAGTGATGGCGGAATTTCAGGATTATTATTAGGGGTGACATCACGGGAAATACCAGCGGGAGGAGGGGAGGTATGTATGCGAGCTGACGTATGTAAACTTCGTAAAAGATTGACCAGGAGCATTTGGGGGCTGGGAAAGTTGGGATAGAGGCTTCTGAGTATATCGTGATTGAGAAAATCGTGGATCGAGCCAGATAATGAAGAGTAGCAGGGACAGGTTCATCGATAATAAAGGGTACTATGATTTCTGCAGGAGGGGAGAAACGGTGGAGAAAAGGAACAAATAAGGGCAAGGTGTCAGTTCTTCCAAGCTAAAGGAAACTAAGGCAAGGTTGCTTATCCGATGGAAATGATGTTGAATGGGTGAGGATGAAGATTCCATCCTCGATCCCGATATCTAACCACGGGAACAGGCACATTTAAACGATCTGGGGTGTATCTATGAGCCTAGGTCCGGCTCAAGGGCATATGATTGTGTCTTATTACTGCTGTCACTGTGATGGTATTCGGTCACTAAATTAGTATAGTAGTTAACATACTTCATGACAGTCACAGTTGCCACCTGAGATCGCCTTCAAAAAAAGATTACCATTAAATAATTAATTTCAAGCTAAAAAAGAAAAAAGGGTAAGATGGCATGGCGAGTCTCTAATGAAGTCCTACTCAGCCAGGAACAAAAATGCCGCCCCTGGTTACGCCTGAAAAAGAGAGAAAAAACGTTGCGTGGACATGGTCGATCGCACGGAGACTCTTGAACCGTGATGATTCTCCCACCTGCTCATCTGCATGAATTCGACTTCCTTATTATTCCTTCATAATTATTAAATTGTTACTCCGGGATAGAAGGGGATTGAGTCACCGCAGCTGACCTCTTCATAGTCTTCTCCATCTTCTAGTTTCTTCCCTCCTCTTGTTCAACTGACTCTGTCCATCCACCCTCTCAACCACTTTCTTCCCCGTGAATAAACAATTAAACGTACCCCATCTACTCCACTCCAACCACCCGCTCGACCTCTCTGACTCGCCCTCCCCTTTTGCCGCGACGATCGCTGCTGCTTCTAAGTTCACTTCCTCCATCCCCCAAGGGGCGCTTTTTCTGATTGGCATCCGTCACTCCTCTCATCTCTTTCGCTCTCCTTTCAAGTTGCTCTTCTTTTCCCTTCTCTTTCTCTCCTCTCCCCATTTTTGGGTTCTCCCTCCCTCCCACCATCGACTCTCTTCTCCGCACCTACTTTTTTCTTTGCTTTTTCTTGTGCATCGCCTTTGGGCCGAGCAAGGAAGGAAAGAAAAAGAAAAAATAGGCTAAGAAAGGGAATTTCCATCGCAGGCAATTCACCACCGACACCCCGCCACGTTCTCCTCCAGTTTGATCTCTTGCTTAATTCCCCCTCCCCTCCAATAACTTCGCCTTTCTTCTCCCCCCTGACCGACATCCGCGGCATCGCTGTTTCAGCACTTGCAGGCTAGTTTGGGCGCTTTCTCTCAACACTTTGCTAATTTGCTCCATATTTGGTGGAATCCTTTTTAATATTTTCTTTTTTTAATTTTCGCCTCTTCTTTATTTTTCTTTTTCATGCTCCATCCTGCGTTTCCCAATCATCTCACCTGAACTGTCCCTGATTGTCGTCGCATTGCGTCTACCGGCACAATGAATGCCTCTCAGCAACCAACAACTCTTTCTTATCCTTACCCGCCTGGCGTAACGCTGGGCCCGCCAGGTGCGTCATCTGTTAGATATCTCCTTGTTTTCCTGTTCTGCCCAGCTTGATTCATTATCTCCAGCCGTTTCAGTTGAGCGGGTCCTCCCCTACTCAAGATTGCGCTGTCTTCTCATCTGTGGTTTATTTGGCTCGGTTTCTCCCTTCTCGGTCGCATTTTCTCAGAAAATCTAACCTCATCTTTTCTGTTCTTTGTAGCCTCTCCTATCCATCCAAACGCTCCACAATTATCGGTTAACCTGGGCTCCAATAACCCGTTCCGAAGTCGTGCCTTGTCGCCCTCTAGTTCTATCACATCAGGTGGCCGGCCCGAACGCCCGAAGTCGACCAATCCATTTCTCGACGATACCGATCCGATTTCGCCGCAGTCTGCCCCGGTAGGATCCGTTGGATCTCCGGTCGATAATATGACACAAAATACACGCGACCTTTTTGTACGTCCATCCCTCTCCCTTTTTCGTGTTGTCCCTGGCAGGAATAGCTCTGACTGGTGGCGTTATATGATGGTTTACAGGAGAATCTTTCCCTCAACTCGTCCTCTAAGGGAAATGGATCGAAGCCCGCCCCTCCGCGACCAGAGAAGCCCTCACAGAACGGAGCTTCCGGGAGTCGGCCCCCTCGACCGCAGAGAGAACGGTCCGAAGGCCGAACCAAGGACCCATTAGACATCTTCGCTGATCCGCCCCGCAAATCAAATGCTACCAAACCTGGAAGTAAACCTCGGGGAGACCGAGAAAGAAGACCTCGCCGGAACTCTGAATCATCCGTTATGGACCGCACTCCTAAACTTTTAGACGACGATGATGAGAAACGACGACGCGAAAGGCGGCGGCGGGACCGGGAGGGCCGCCATCGCGATGGCAAGTCTCGCTCCAGGCGACCAGGTTACCAGCTGGATATTATTGATAAATTGGATGTGACTAGTATTTATGGGACAGGGAGTGAGTTTTTTTCTTGTGCCTTCTTTGTTCCCCTCAACAGACATTTTACTTACCCCGGTGTCTCTCCAGTGTTTCACCACGATGGACCTTTTGATGCATGCAACCCTCATCGGAACCGCAAAGGCTTACGCGCTGCTCCTATGCAGGCTTTCCCCAAGGATTCTACCAACATGGCCCTAGGAGGATCAGGCCCAAATAACCAAAACATCGATCTCAATTTGTTTCACGGCACCATGCAGGAAGGATATAATGATTTTGCTTCTACTGGTGCGGCTGAGAGGAACAAGATAGAGGGGGTTAGCTTTGACCCAGCCTCTCGCATCGACCCAGTCCACGGTACAGTCAGCATGGGACTCGGCTCTAGCACATTCCTGGAAGGAACACCAGCAAGCCGTGCGGCTATCACCGCTGAAGAACAACAAGTCGCTCAGAATGGGGGCTTGCAACGAAAGAAGAGTCTAGCTCAACGAATTCGAGGAGGAATCAATCGCCCTGCAGGTCGGGTTGTGTCTCCGGAGCCAGGCTACAACGCTCCAGCCACTCCTAACAACGCCACCTTTCCACGAAACGAGAAGAACCCATTTTTCCAAGATTACGATGATGCCTGGGACAAGAAAGCCGCTCGAATAAACTCTGCTGAGGAATCACGGGCCACCGCTGACCCTGGGCGGGCTCGTTCCTCCAGCAGCCCAAAGCAGAACACCGGCGTAGAAAGAAGGTTCACGAACGAGCGAACCAATAGCGGATTTGATGAGGGGAAGAATAACGGTAGTGGCTTCATTAACCGCATGAAGAGTTTGCGAAAGCCTCGACCAGAGAGACGAGTCAGCAACGACTGAGTGGGCAATTATGTGGTTTTCGTTGCCTTGATTTGTTTTCTTTTTTCTTTTTTGAGAACCACCGTCTTTTGCTTGCTGTACAGGTTGTACTTTTGTACTCAGTTGGCAAAATAGAAAGAACGCGAGGAGGTTATGGTAGGGGAGATGAAAAGAGAAGATGACACTAACAAGAGTGTGCATCACGGATATCGCCCGTAGTGGATGAGGATACATCTCACGTCGGGAAGCGCGCAGGGTGATACTTCGCAAAGTATTTGGCTCTATTCTACTACGGCAATTTTGCCCTGCGGGATCTGCCTGTCTCGATTGCTTGCCGTGGTGACATTTTGAAAAAAAAAGGATGTCCACAAAACGAGTGGTGGTTAGAACAAGGGCTATCCATTAAAGACAAGTAAAGTTGACTGGACTCGGCCACCACTGCTGTATCATTCACGGTCTGGTATGATGAGAGGGTGATGGGGGGGTTTCTGTTGTTTCATTACTTGCAATCAAGTGCACTGGATGCCGAGGATGCGGCGTTTTGTTTGGGACTGGGTATGAGAGTCGGGCATTTCAATTTCCTGTTTTCTATCGCGTTCCCACGTTTTGTTTCTCTGCTGAATTTGCCCTTGGGGTAACATCATATCCATTCTAGCCGCATGCATACTTTTATCGTGTTCCTTTTTTTGTACTTTATGCGTGGTCCATTCTCAAAATATCCACCCTAATTTCCTCTTCACCATCCATCGGATATAGAGCACGCCAATCAGTAAGCCACCATCTAAGCCCTTATCCTTATTCAGATTAGATACAAGCAGCCGGCTGCACAATTCCCGTCAAAGTAGCCATAGCATCTAGGAAGAAAGATGGATACATCACAACACTTTGCCGAATTCCAAAGCAACAACGTTCTCCACGATCGAATGCAACGGATCGTCCGGTGCCGTAGAACCCCACAACTCGTCCAAAAATTGCACAAGCTCCTCAAAATCTGTGCAGTGGCTTTTCAGAGTCAAGGTGAGACGCCGCCTTGCAAGCAACTTCAAACCGGGAATTTGGTACTTGTCCCCCAGGACATACATGCGCAGGGAGATGAAGGGGTCAGCGGAAGTGTGATTCTCCTTACGTTCTTCCTCGTCTTCAATCTCTCCGCGGGTGGATTTGCCCTCTTCCTCATTTTCTGTATCCCAGTCTGGGTTGCATGCTTTGCCTCCCTCTGATAGAGCGGATAGACTCGGAACTAGAGGTCAGTTAATCATTACGGGCTTGGATGACTCTCCATCTACACCCCTTCCACGGCACACATATTGAGATAGGAATATATACATCATGGGTTTAGAGAGAGATAAACGGTATGAAAGTACATACCTTGACTTAACTCCCTCAGAAGCTCATCCTTGTCCATACAAGCCGCAGAAGAAGGCAACGTACCAGAATACTCCCCATCAGAGTAATTCCCCGAATGCAAGAACTGAAACAGACGCTGTATCATCCCCGGGTCATCATCCTTGGGAAGCTTGATTGTGTTGGACTGAGACTCTTGGAAGCCATTGCTGCAAGCCGCGTCAAAGAAAGGGCTTTGTGGACAGACGATGGCTTTGTGGACGTTGAATGTCCGCGAGCCGCAGGTGATGGTTAGGAAGAGAGAGGGGGGGGGGGGGGAGATTATGTTTGCTAGAGCAAACAAGAGGTGTGCTATAGAGGTTGAGGTGAATGTCCAATGTTTGCTGCAGGTGAATATATTTTTTTTATTTAGGCTCGTGTTTTATAGGAGGCGCTGGGTTTTTTTTAGGAAATAGAAGTGAAGTAAACTGCCTGCGGGTTTACTTAGTTACTTGTGTGAACTGCGCGTGTGCTGCATACTTTGGTTATATATCCATTGCTAAGGACGTACTGCCTACCTAGCCATACTATCATAAACATTACACACTCAATGCGTTCATTCTTCAAGTAGGAGGATATGAAGATGAAGAGAATGTCCATCATAATAAGATCACAGAATGTCTAGACTGCACCACTAAAAACCCCCCATAGAAAACCTAAGTGAACAGAAATAAAGAACAAAAAGAGCCCAGTCCCATGCCAATCCATTTAATGTAAACAACGTGCATCAAAACGTAAATCAGGTAGCCCATGTATATAGCCAATGAGACACACGGGGGAGAGAAGTTGAAGAGTTATTAGAAGCTATTCCTGATGTGATGGGATTACCCGCGTGTTCTGGCCGATGGGTTTCGATGGTCGAACGGGCTTGGGGCAGGGATACCTGCCTTGCGGTTGGACTGTGGCTTGGGTCGGGAAAGGGTATACCTTCGAAGGAAAGCTCTGTCAGCATGATTTGTGGGGAGATATAAGACGGGATAAGAAATGAGAGGTAGAAATACTTGGAAAATGCTCTGGAGAGGGCCTTTTTGCAGCTGATCTTCTGGCTGCCGATGAAGGAATCAACTGTAACCGCAATGGCGCGGTCAATATCCTGGGCGGAGCAGTACTCAGATAACCGCATCTTGCAGAAGGATTCCGCAATACGCATGATAGCCTCGAGGTGACGGACCTAGGTGCATGTTAGTTTCTATGTAGGAAATCAAAAGTAGGTTGGGGAGGATATAGGGGCCACAAACAGTAATTGGATACGCGCCAGTGGCAAGAGATTCACGTCTCATATCTGCAAACAATCGGGCAACCTTGTCTTGGTCGATCTGATAGAGCTTCGGATGGCAGTGTTCACGCGCGTAAAGAATGTACTTGCGGAGAAGCTCCTGGGGGATCTCGCCCTCTTTCTCCTCTTCATCTTTGCGTTTGGCTGCCTCGCGTCCTTCGATCTCTTGCTCACTCAACGACAGGCGGTTGCCGTCATTGTCAATGCGGTAACCCTCTTCATCGACAACGTCCCCGTCTTTGTTGACCAGCTGGCCCTTTTCATTCCTCAGAGGCCGAGTGGGGTTGGCACGGTGGTGAGATTCAATCACAAAGCTAGCCAACCGGTCATCCTCGACCGGGTCAACCAAATCGCGGACAACACAGAGGATATCGAAACGGGAGAGAATGGGCTCAGTAAGATGAACATTTTCGGAGAACGGGGCGGTGCTGTTGTACCGACCACCAACGGGGTTCGCCGCTGCAACCACCGCACAACGGGCTTGGAGGGTTGTGACAATACCAGCTTTGGAAATAGAGATGGTTTGTTGCTCCATAGCCTCGTGGATGGATGTCCGGTCCTGATCGTTCATCTTATCGAATTCGTCAATGAGACAGGTACCGCGATCTGCCAGGACGAGCGCTCCACCTTCAAGTGTCCATTCACTGGTAAGAGGATCACGACGGACACTGGCTGTTAAACCAACAGCACTAGCTCCTTGACCGGTGGCGAAGACAGCTCGGTGCGCGGTTTTCTCCACATACTTCAAGACTTGGGATTTAGCGGTACCAGGATCACCAAGGAGAAGCACGTTGATATCTCCACGGATCGACATTTTGCCCTGGGCTTGCTTGCTGACTCCACCAAATAAGGAGAGCGCGACCGCGGTTTTGACATCTAGATGGCCGTAGATACTAGGAGCCACAGAGCGAATAATCTTGTCAACGATCTCAGGATCCCGGGACAAAGCACGAATCTCACGCTCATCTTCTTCTGTCAGATGGAAACCAGCCAGCTGGTCGTGGGACTTAACAACATGATTAGCCTCGATGATTGTTGCAAATACCGGGAACCCATTCTTATTATTGAGCTGCGCATCGTAACTGTTGCGGTAGATACCTGTTACCTCGATTTCGTCGCCTGGCTTAGCTGAGTCGATCAGATCAGCAAGAAGAATCACCTCCCGCTGCCTTGGAAGTCGACCAGCAGGAACTGATCCAGGGGATTCCTGCAATGTAAGCTTTTGGTAGTTTCGGTACACTGTCTTCTCGGAGTTCACAGTGAACGGCCCTCGGGACTGGCAGTTCTGGCAGTAAGATATCTTTACCTCAGCACTGCTTTCCTGCTGGAATGGACCCAACGTGATTTTGCACTTTTGGCAAACGAACATGACATATTTTAATTGCGGGAATACACCGGTCCGGCGAGTGACAACTCCGCTAACGCGCACCAGGCAGTTGAGGTGCGATTGGCGCAGCTGGCGCAGAGTGTAAACGATAGGAAGATCGGTGATGCGGACATGAATTTCGTTATGGATGTCGTGATACTGCGGGTAGTGGAACAATGTGACATCCAAAGCGACCTGATCAAACACCTTCAAGACTTCGGTGGGCTCATTCGCAAGGAAATACCCAAGGACTGACTTTGTAGAGCTCAGGTGGTTGTACGACACCTCGAGAGAGGCTGAGTTCACTTCACCGAGAGTTTTGATCTTGTTGCCATACACTGAGCCGCCAGCGGGATCAGTGAACTCTGTGAGGAAGGCTTTGAACTCGCGGTAGATGGAGCGGAGGACCTGCGGTTGCAAAACCCAATCCGTAATGTTGGATGCCTTAACATCGACCAACTCTTCCAAAGTGAGCTCTTCCAGACCGTCGTCGACCATATCAACGTCCTCACCGTCCTCGTCGTAGTGGTGCCTTCGTCGGCGGGGCTGACGAGTGAGATCTATGTCACCTTCCTCATCGTCTTGCAGGAAAGCCGCAGGCATGCGGCGGCGACGATCCAATTCACGATCTCTTCGATCCAACCGAGCCTCAAGTTGGCGACGAGCACCGAGATCAAGCTCTTCATGGTCATCGTCATCAATGTACCTCCCTCGGTAACGGTCGTCCTGTGTGTTCCTGTAATCTCTGTCGAAAGTGTCGCCGAATAGATCAATTCCGTCTTCATCCTCCGCCAACTCCTCGATATCATCAATGTCTAGTTCTGCCTCCTCGTCGCGCTCGTCGTCGTCATCAAATGGAAGCATGGGAGGAGAGGAAGGGGGAGCTACGTGATAGGTTAGTCAAGGCTAGCTTTGATATACACCCTTGAAGTCATTAGGACATACGGCTGGATGGAGGGGCAACTGAAGAAGCCTCATCTTCAGGCTCTCTGGATCGCTTGCGCCGACCCAAGTTCCCTAAGCCACGATTGGCAGCGGATGTGCTGGGACGGAGGGGTGAACTGAGCATAAGCAGTTAGTTTTGTCGCTTGAACTGGAAACCGAAAAACTTCAAAAAAATGAGATGAATTTGCATACCTCATTGTGTATAGTTTCTTCTACAGTCTTTGCAACTTTGTGGGGTGGAATGGGTAGACTGGAAGGCCAGGCACACTGTTGAAGCTGTAATTTTTGTTGGCAGGAGAGGGATTCGACAACCGTAGCGAATTTTCTTGGCATTTGTTGGGGCGCGGCCCAAACGCGTTGATGCGCGACAGGAACGCGTCTTATTCCAATTATACCAGATTAGGAAATATTGGTTTTTCTCGGCTCCGCGGTCAATTATGTCAAAACATCCCAGGCGAAGAAGATTGGTAGGATGACTGTGAGGTAGAAGGGAGACTTGTTATAAATACATTGTGAATCCATAGTGTTTTGCTTTTGGAGGGAGCTTTTAATTATTCCATGCTCTAGGTTCTTCGTCTCAGCTTGGGGTTCCCATATAATAAACCTTGGAACTACTAGGCAGGTAGCAACCACCTAGAAGTACAGTCCAGCCTCAACCTGAGACCGGGACACCCCAAAACCTGCTAAATTTTTCCTTAGCTTATCACAAGTAATCAAGGGTCAGTGACAGTTCCAAACATTCATGGGCTTCCTGCAACACGAGACATTGGACATAAGTGCAAACAAGACAAACACCACCGAGTCTCGCGCATCCGTGTTACTACTTGGAGCGCCAACCAAGGGTTTGCGCTCATTTCTGGCCATTGAACCCTAGAGTTTTCAAGCTGAATTGATCTCAATTTATCCTCCTTGACTACCCACTATCGTATAAATCTCGCCTGTGGCAAAATGACTAACCGTGAAATCGCAGGAACCTCCTTCGGCGCCGCAGCGGCGAAGAATGGACAAGATGGAGTCGAGCGCCGCGCAAGCTTCAGCTCCCAGAACTCTCAAACCGCGAGAGAGTAAGTATCGAATCTTGAACTATTTTTACTCATGGCGCAGGAAAGTGTAATGGCTTTGATTGGAACCGAATCTTGTTTTTTGTGCTCTAACGTTTTTATGGTTCTCAGTTTCATCGAATCTCAAATGCGCCTCGAGGCTGATGCTCGCGAAGTACTCCCATATGTACGCACCTAGCTCCCTTCGCATATTGACCTTAGCGATCGCTCAAGGCCCAAACTGACATTTCATAGTCATTTGACTCTTGCACACAAGCCCTAGGTTCTCTCCGACAAAGTCTCTTCGCTTGCCTCACTTGCAATCCTCCTCCCTCGACTCCAGATGCGCCATTCACACCAGCAGGGGTGTGCTATTCTTGCTCCATAGCCTGCCATGGCGAACATACCCTAGTCGAACTCTTCAACAAGAGGAATTTTGTTTGCGACTGCGGGACAACTCGGATGCCTTCTTTGTCGCCTTGCACCCTTCGAACAGACCCGAAGACCGGAGCAAAAGGTGTCCATTCGCAGGACCCGCACCCAGACAACCGTTACAACCGTAATTTCCAGAACAAATTCTGTGGCTGTGGGGAGGACTATGATGCACACGAGGAGAAGGGCACCATGTTCCAGTGCCTTGGGCTGGGTACAGTGGAGACCGGCGGCTGCGGTGAAGATTGGTGGCATCCGGAATGTCTAATTGGCCTTCCGCGAGACTGGTACAAGAATTCAAAGAAGAACGAGGGCGCAGATGTTGATCCTTCGAAGGATGATGAAGAAACACCTCTTCCCCCCGCATTTCCCCCAGAGGACGATTTCGAGACATTTCTGTGTTATAAATGTGTTGAGGCTAACCCGTGGCTTAAAAATTATGCTGGGACGCCAGGATTTCTCCCTCCCGTTTTCAAAGAGGGCGGATTAAAGAATACTTTGGTGGAGGGAGGTGTTGCTGCACCAAGAACCCTGGCAACGAACTCTGGAGAACAACCTGTTTCCAACCCGAAGAAACGCAAGGTAGAGGACGATGAAGAAATTGGTGAAACTGTTATAAAGCGGACTAAGGAAGAGGAGCAAGAAGCACCTTCGAAACCCAAGGCGGAGGTTGAAAAGCCCGAACCGAAAACGAACAAGCACGAATCCCTTCCCAAGGTTGATCACGGAGAAGCTTTCTCCCTTTTCCTCAAAGAGGATTTTCGGGAGCAGTTTTGTCGTTGTCCGGAGTGTTACCCACACTTGGCCCATCATATCCAGCTCCGCGAAGAAGAAGACACGTACGAACCACCATTATCGGAGGATGGGGATGGAGGTAGAAGCACTGGAACTGGAAGCCTCCTTGACCGTGGCGAAGCGGCTCTAAGTAACATTGACCGGGTCAGGGCTATTGAAGGGGCAATGGTTTATAATCATTTGAGAAACAAAGTGAAGGAATTCCTGAAGCCTTTTGCTGAGAGCGGCACTGCGGTTGGTGCCGCCGATATCAAGGCCTATTTCGAGAAACTAAGAGGTGATGAACGCCACATTCAAGAGGCTGCCGGCAAGGCTTCTGCATCATCTAATAGGGATGATGATGGCGATGAGGGTGGTAATCGAAGGGAGCAAAGTGGTATGTGACCGACTACTAGTAGTATTCTCAATCTTTACGTGCTATTGTATTAACTTGAGGCAGGTTACTGATTTACCTTTCGATCTGATATATCTTTATCGGGAGATGGCCTTACGCATAATTCTTAAATGAATACCACTTGAAGCACTACTCCTAAAAATAAATCATTGCCCTACCGTAGTCCTTGCGTTTATTGGTTTTTATTATCATTATTATTTTTCATTGTATTAAAGTTTGCATCGTAAAATCTTGTGATTTGAGTCTGTAATCTTTTTTTTTTAAAAAAAAAAGACCAAGAGAATGAAAAACGCCAATCCTAAATGCTTAAAAACAATGACAACCCGGAAAAGAATACATATGTGCATTTTGCTTGCCCCAGACATTGGGTCTTACAAACGAGAGACTGGCCGAATATCTAGTATCCGATCACTCCTTCAGTCGCTTCGATGCCCTTCCCATAAGGCTGTCGTCCGGCAGTCCACTTCGTTTGGTACCAGGTAAACTGCCAGAACGGATGTCGTTATCGTCTTGGGTCACACGTCGGTGAGGGTATTTACGTTCGAGACCTTCGAAACAGTTGGCTGGGATGTGCCCACCATTCTTGAAGTATGGATGCTCTAGAGCCTCGCTGGCGGTAATCCTCTTCGTGGGGTCATATTCGAGTAATCGTGACAACAAGTCAAAACCATCTTCGCCAGGGGTACCCGCGCTGGACGTGGGGGAATAACCCCCATTCTTCAAACAGCTCTGATACCAGGCCTCTAAATTTGAGGTCCGGCTGAAATGATTAGGGGCTCGAGACATCGCCAAAGACTGCAATTGAGAATATTCTGGCATAGATACTATGCCAGGCCAGTTTTCCTTATGGGGTAACCCCATGATATCGATAATCTTCATCATTTGATTACGCTGAAAGGGAACTGTTTTCTTGCTGTCCATTTTGGCTTCTTCTCCTTTGAATATAGGGCGAAGGGATAATAATTCCGCGAATATACATCCAACAGCCCATAGATCAACAGCAGGGGTATAGTGCCGACTGCCCATCAGCAGTTCGGGGGCGCGGTACCATATGGTGACAACAACTTTATCGCCTGAGAAAAGCGAATTTAGCGGCTTATAAAAGAGGCGCGCGAGGCCCAAATCTCCAATTCGAATGGCACCACTTGATGTCACTAGGATATTGGCTGGCTTGAGATCTCGATGTAGGACCCAGTTTGTGTGCAGGTAAAGCAAGCCATTGAGTAGTTGAAACAAGATTGATCTCACCATAGGGGCTGGTATGGCATGCCTTTGGGGTTGAGTATGGTGATGGATAATCTGAAGAAGGTCGTGCTCAGTATATTCGAAGACCATGAATATGCACTTGTCTTCTAGGATGATCTCCGCTAATTGCACTACATTAGGGTGATCTAGTTCGGAGCACAGGGCCATTTCCCGAATGGCCGATTGTGAGAGGCCTGTGTACTGGATTACTTCCCCTTCCTTATCAGGTTTAAACCTATCAAGCCATTAGCAACACAGAACTAATCTATTCCATGAACATCAACCGACTTCTTAATAGCAAATTCACCCTTCTGGCCATTTTTCCCAATGGCCTTGTATACTCGACCATAAGTGCCGCTGCTTATGAAACCGACGATGTGATACTTATCCCGCACGCGGACTTTACTGGTATATCCACCAGACTTTCTTGAGTTTATATTCTCTTTGGCAGGGGAAACGTTAGCACGTAAACGACATAGCCCCATGTCACGAAAAGAAAAAGAAAAGAGAAAGAGAAAGAGAGAGTAGCGGAAAGCTCCTCAATGGATAGAAAAACGAAGGTAAAATCTCAATAAGGAAAACGATATGGGGAGTCTCGAGTTATCATTGGACGACAAGAGTTTGAGGGAAAGCCATTACCACGTGGATAAAATCCGCCCAGCGAGTTGAAAAACGGGAAATTCCTCCCAAGCATGATGAAAAAAATATAGACAGACAAAGTGCTGCAAACCGAGAAGAAGTGTTGAAGAGTCTTGTTTGAAATATATGTTCATATATGATAGAACAGTAAGGTAGGGACAGAACCTAAACCTCTTCAACCAGAATACATGCTGAATGGCTTAGACCAGCGAGTGAGACAGGTGGCAAATGACGGGAAAGTGCCGAATAATTATATAATTATAAAAGAGAGAGAAAAGGAAGATGCTTAAGCAGCGAGATGGAAGGAAAAAGAAAAGGGGCAAGAATAATATTAATTGGCATTACCATCGACAGCAGCCTGCAGACTCTTTTTCAGTGACAGACTCTGGCTGACGGTGGCCGCAGCGGGCCTGGAAGTTGCAGTTAACGGACCGGATGAGGAAGGCGGGTTTGTCAGACTCATGAAGGACAGCAAAAGTAGTGGAGGTGGAGGCAGCCGATGGGTAGCTATCAATCAGAGCCCACAAAGCACTCGGGTCCATGGACGCAATGGGGGCGCGGAACTGGACACGGAGAAACGGGTCTCCACTAAAGCATAATAGTAATTCCTACAGGCGGCGTAAAGACGATGATGATTGATGACTATTGACGATGGGGATAAGAAACAAAAACAGTACAAACGATGGTTAGTGGTGGAAGAGGATGAATCTGATGCGAGGATCCTCTACTTTGGGCTGGTTCATGGTTAGTCAGCATGCTCTCTCCTTCCTGTTGTTTGCTTTTTCGGGTCCTAGGCTTCTGATCGAAAAAAAATATTAATATTGCGCTCATTCTCTGGATTAGTGACCGTTGAGCCCCTTTGTCCCGAGCAAAGCCCGGAGATCAACGGTGTGCATTGTATTAGTCTATTACTAGCCAAGTCCGCATCGTGAGATGAAAGGGGCGTTCTTGCCCATAATATCGTTCAGAGGCCAATCTGCGATTTAAGTTCCTCCTCGGAGTTTGCTCATCGGGTAGTTTCAAGATAATCCCCAGACAAGGCCAGGTTCCTTTCAACTAATAAATTACCACATCTTTATACCCTGGATCCACCGATAGGGGACGCAAATCAGATGTGGATATACTTGATTGCCTGTCTGTGTAAAATGTGGGCTTGTTGAGGCAGGGGTCGCTCGACTTTCTCCCATTCCGACAACACGGAGTTATACTAATCCCGGCCAAACTAATGCTCTTCCCTGTAACGTCATCCGGATAACTCGCCCGGCTCGACACCTCTGAGAACCGGTGCTTGATGTGGTTAAACCTCATGATCCTCAATAACTTGGGGCTCGGGGTTAAAAAATAAAACAGCTCTACGCCATATCGGACATCGACTTTATCATGGCCTCCGATGAAGTTGCTCGTTGGAAGGTTACACCATACTTAATCTATCTTGTGTTCATCACCACCCTGGGGCCACTTCAATTTGGGTACCACTTGGTAAGAAAATGTCCATTCCCAGACCTCGTAGTCTGATTTGCACTAACTCTGGCTTCTGGAAGGCTGAGCTCAATGCCCCTCAAGCCGTTATTACCTGCGAACGAAAGAGCATTCATTCTTCCACGGCTCTGGTACTCCCTGCTCTTCCACAATGTATCCCAATGACCCCCTCCCAGTTCGGCCTTGTCTCCTCCATATACACTCTTGGGGGCCTGTTAGGAGCGCTGTTGGCAGGCCCGATATCAACTAAGCATGGACGCTTGTTTGCCCTGCGAGTCACAACGATTTTCTTTATTCTGGGCCCGGTGGCCGAAACCCTCGCGGCCAACATACCAGCGTTGGGCTTTGGTAGACTCCTATCTGGTGTTGGATCAGGGGCGGCTATCGTAGTCGGCCCAATCTACATATCGGAAATTGCACCTCCCGGTGCTCGAGGGTTTTTCGGGGCATTTACCCAGGTAATGACCAACGTTGGAATTCTATTTACACAAACCCTCGGCTATTTTTTGAGCGAGGGAAGCCTATGGAGGATCATATTTGCGGTCGCCGGCATCGCCGGGGTTATAGAGTTGCTTGGACTCGCTTTCGTCCCAGAAAGCCCCACCTGGCTTGCAGAACATCAAAAGGGGGATATAGCCAGACAGATCCTACAACGGATTCGGGGTAGGGACGCCAATATTCAGGAGGAACTCGAGGGTTGGAGATGCTTCACTGGAATTCGCGATGGTTCTGCGGAAGAGGAATCCCTGCTTACTCCATCAAACACCGCCCCCAAACAGCACCCGGTAACAATGGTGCGAGTCTTCATGGACCCTTACCACCGTCCTGCCATCATAGCTGTTGTTGGGGTCATGATCGCCCAGCAGTTGACGGGTATTAATAGCATCATTATGTACAGCGTCTCTCTTCTCCAAAGCCTTCTGCCCACAACAGCGGCACTACTGACTGTCATGATTTCTGGAATTAATCTGATCATGACACTGGTTTGCTCACCGTTGCCCGACAAGATCGGCCGAAAGTCGTGTCTTCTACTCAGTATCACAGGTATGGGCCTCAACTCGGTGCTCCTGGCTGTAGGCATTTACTTCAATTTGGTAGCTTTGTCTGCCATCGCAGTTTTGCTCTTCGTGGCTTGCTTTGCCGTTGGGTTAGGCCCGGTACCGTTCATCCTGGCGTCCGAGCTGGTCGGTCCTGAAGCAGTGGGTGCCACTCAAAGTTGGGCTTTGACAGCCAATTGGATCGCCACTTTTATCGTGGCACAGTTTTTCCCAATTCTGAATGAGACCCTTGGAGGTCGGGGTAAAATTTACTGGGTATTTGCAGCGATGGCTGGCATCCTTGGGATGTTCATTTATCAGTGGGTACCCGAAACAAGAGGTAAAGGCACCGTTGATGAAGTTTGGGGAAGGGAGGATCGACGAAGAAGGGATTAATTTGGATTGTCATAGTGAGATTGACATAATTTGTGGGCTCCAATGCTCCCCTCTCTTTTTGTATTATTGTATTGTAATTTTATCATGGGATTCCTTTCCATCATGCGGACCGAGGAATATTCAAGTTATTACATGGACAGCTGGAGCAAGGACACCCCCCATGCAGGTCATCTTAGCCCCCTCATAAATGATCCACACGGAGCCCTACTCCTCATGCGACACGGGAGAGCAAGGCAGGTTATCAGTCCAGACGCAAATCACTGAACAACGAACAAGTGGGATGTCAGTGAGCTCGCGAGAGCACCCCAGGGATACGGTAATTTGACGTCAGCCCCCAATCTCTTTTCAGGGTAAAACCATCTATTATTATCCCTCTCGATTCCTTGTGTCTTTCTTTTTAACTGTCAGCTTGTGATAAGTAAGCACTACGTGGGGTTAAAAGTTAAAACCCTCCAACAATTTATCCACAGTGAATAGAGAGAAAAAGTAGCCACGCGTCTGCATTCAGACTAGATGGCATCAGGGACTTTTCCTGCTCACCCTCTCGTCTTTTTTGTCCAGGGCTCGGTTTCATCTTCTGACGGACAAAACAAAGCCCCAAACCATGTATTTTAACTCCTGGAGGTGGGTGTCCTTTCAGAAAAACATTAACATTTCCAAATACGTACCCGGCCAATGCGGGGCAGGGGATGAAGTGGAAAAAAATAAATATCACGAGTGATTGAAGACCGAATCAAAAGAGCCAACGCCGGGATCCAAGTTACTGCGAGATCTGTTCTGCGCTAGAAAATCTACGGATACACCCTGCACTGAAATGGTTTATGATACGTGCTTTCTGATGCAAGACAAGACTTACATATGTACATGGATCCTTACATCCACAGGCTTAGGTTGGTTGTTGTACATGCTGTCACCACGAGCCCACAGTCCCACCACAGGAGGAGTACTTCAGAATTGAGGGGGAAATCAATTGAACATGGGAGTTTCCTAGTAGAGGAACCTCGGTGTGCTCGAAAAGTTGTTTTTTGGGACGTGTGGTTGGGAGACAGCTTTTCATGAAGCAGAGCACGCAGCATGTGTCTTGTTATATGCCCAAAAATTACCCACAAGATGGCTGCTCTCCAGCCACACTCTCGGCATGATAGGCGGCCACTTTCGTTACTGCGAAGCACGAACGAGAATCTGTCTTGGTTGTCACCGCAGTCAGGAGTTGGCAATTGCCCATTAGTGGGGTATGGTGGATCAACCTACGCTTAACCTGGGCCTTTCCTAGCCTCAAGCGACAAGGTGTCGACTTGCGAAATTGACGCGCCAAGGGCACAGTAGCCGAACGTTGACAAGACTCTCTGAGGACTCTTGAATTCGTTGGGACCATGTACCCTTTTAATAGGGATGGGGGGGGGGGGGGGGGGTCAAAGAGGCAGTTGATAGGATAGATACATTTACTGCCCCATGGCTATGTCTGTTTGGTAATTTTTTTTTTGTAAAAAAAAACCAGAAGGAAAAAAAAGGACATGTCGAAATAGTAATCGCCCGAAGCGCATTTGCCAACCCCACCCCTATATGAAGTGCTATGAATTGAATCGCTCCTGTTAGTATCGTATTTTACTTTTCCTGGTCCTGTTCTTCCAGCTTGATCCACACAGGCACATAGAACATTGGTCAACTTATCTCCTACCTTCTCCCCGCTTAACTTCTCTTCAATGCCTCGCCCCCATATTTCTCAATCAATGCAGTAAGAGAGCGTTATCTTTCCTCATTTTCCCTTTTCCTTTTGTTGTGTTTATTTTTCAGAGTAACCACCCTTTGTTTTACCTCTTTTGCTGGTACTCAGTTTGCGGCTGTGGTTTCATTTCTTGGTTGTGTTGGATCGTCCCGAGCAGATCTTAGATCGACCCAGCAGCGGCCTTCCTGACAGAACAAGCCAGCCAGCCAAGGCAACCACACCGCGACAACTCTCCGTCGTTGGGGAGCCCTGAACCCGCGCGCATAGACCACTTCAGGACTTAAATTCCCTCAATTATATCCTCTCCACCTCTTTAAACTATTTCCATTCCCACCGAGAGTTCCGAAACTGTCAATTTCTCGTGGTTGACGCGATCTTGTCCACGGTCACTGTCTCAGCTGCTCCCCCGCACTTCCCGACCACCACCAGCATGGTGCGGTTACCCTTACCTCAACGCCTGAGCTCTCATTTGAGCACGAGGAGCAATGCTTCAACTCCCGGGCAGAGCCGAAGTACAAGCCCCATGAGAACTCCTGACATTAAGCCGTTGGTTCTTAGAGTTTCAGTCTTGCGGGTGAGTGAGATCGCCTCCTCCAACACAACCTCCATTGAAACTCCGACCGTTGTCATTCGTGCTAATCGGGATTGCGTACATGACTAGGGGAGAAATCTTGCAGCAAAGGACCGAGGTGGAACTAGTGATCCAGTGAGTATTCCTGAGGAAATGTGTCCAATTGGAAGGAGACGGGGAGGAAAAAGCAAATATAGCAGATAAAAGAGAGGAAAAGAGAGTTCATGGCGAGCTGACGGTCTCTTGCTCAGTACCTAATAGTTACCCTTGGAGATGCAAGACAATCGACGCCCACGATTTTCAAGACCCTGAACCCGGAATGGAACGTGACTTTCGAAATGCCGGTCGTTGGCGTCCCATTGCTGGAGTGCATTTGTTGGGACCACGACAGATTTGGCAAAGATTATCTGGGCGAGTTTGACATTCCTTTAGAGGACATATTTACCGATGGAGATATCAACCAGCAGGTGAGCATGAGCCTTGGTTCCGAATATTGCCGTGGTGGTCTAACAGCGACCGTTTGAAGCCTAAATGGTACACCCTTAAATCGAACCGCAAGCCCTCTAAAAAGAAAGACAACAATATATCCGGGGAAATCCTTCTTCAATTCTCGCTTATCGATTCTTCCAACCCAACTGCACCACCAGGAGAGATCTACCAGAAGTTCAAGAACCTAGTGTGTAGTGGGGACGAGGAGGAATACTTCCCCCCGGTCGCATCCGCGCTGCTCGACGAAGGTGAAAGGGACGAAGAGACATCCGATGAGACGGATGATCCTACAAAACCGGAAATTGTCGAAAAACGAAGAAGAAGACTTCGACTCAAGCGCCTCAAACGCAAGTCTTTGGCAGCAAGGGCGTACCAATTTTCTGGTGCGGGCAATGGAGTGCAGGGTATTATGTTTATGGAGATCCTTAAGGTCACCGACCTTCCACCCGAACGGAATGGTAAGAGGTCAACGGATACACGTCAACTATGGCTGTAGCTAACCTCTGACTCAGTGACACGCACTTCCTTCGATATGGACCCGTTTGTCGTGACTTCGCTGGGAAAAAAGACTCTTAGAACCCCAGTTGTCCGTCATAATCTAAACCCGATTTACAACGAGAAGATGGTGTTTCAGGTCATGAAGCACGAGCAATTATATACAATGAGCTTCACCGTCATGGACAGGGATAAATTTTCTGGCAATGACTTCGTGGCTTCGGCCGGTTTTCCACTTCAAACCCTTATCCAGGCGGCCCCCGAAGCCGATCCAGAGACTGGCCTTTATAAGTTTCTGGAGCCGACGAATGAACCAACGGTGCTCGACGATTCCGGCTCAGTCGCTAAATCAGATGCCAAACCTGGAATTAGCCCTTCTCCTTCAACAAGTAACTTATCAAAGCCATCTAGACCCGGAATGAGGTCTAGAAGCTCCACCGCCTCCTTATCTGCCCAGTCGCTCCAGGAACCATCAGGGTCGATCCCTTCACTTGTTGTTCCCGAGGAAGGTTCAAGTAGCATCTCGAACGCTAGCACGGCAATGAGTTACGGGGTAAAAGCAATTTCCTCGAATGAATCGGACGGCTTTCAGCTCTATAAAATTCCCCTGGCGCTGAAAAACAAGGAAAGGTGGGAAGATAAGCATTTCCCGCAAATCATTGTCAAGGCGAAATATATGCCCTACCGCGCACTTCGGCAGCAGTTCTGGAGATTAATGCTTCGCCAATATGACGCCGATGAGAGTGGCCGCATCGACAAGGTTGAAATAACCACAATGCTGGATACTCTTGGGTCAACTTTGAAAGAATCAACGATAGATAGCTTCTTTGAACGTTTTAGCGCAGAGAACCAATCTATCGATACCATGAGCTTGACCTTTGATCAGGCCGTTATGTGTCTTGAAGATACTCTCCAAGCCCTACAAAAAGATCAAAGATCATTAGGCAAAAAGACCACCCCCACCGCATCCTCGACCGGAAGTCAGGAAAGTGAGGACCAACTTAGTGGTGATGAATTGGACGTGGAAACCAGCTCCTCTCTACCAAAAAATGCTGACCCTCAGGCGACCTCGGTCCCAACGATATCCTCCATGGATCAGTTTGGCACAGAAGAGCTTCGTCCGGACGATTTAGGCGACGAACGTGGTGAAGAGCACGTCATCGAACTTCGGGAATGCCCACTCTGTCATCAGCCTCGAATGGCCAAACGATCCGATGCAGATATCATCACACATATTGCTACTTGTGCAAGCCAGGACTGGCGACAAGTAGACAATCTTGTCATGGGTGGCTTCGTGACCTCAAGCCAGGCACAACGGAAATGGTACTCAAAGGTCATTACTAAGATTTCATATGGTGGTTACAAGATAGGTGCAAACTCCGCCAACATCCTTGTTCAAGATAGGATTACCGGTCAAATCAATGAAGAGCGAATGAGCGTCTACGTTCGGCTTGGTATCCGACTATTGTACAAGGGCCTTAAGAGCAGAGAGATGGAAAAGAAGAGGAGTATGAAGCGCACGAAATCCCTGCAAATTACTAGGCTAATAGGTATTTAATAGTCCGCAAGATCCTGAAGTCCCTCAGTGTCAAACAGGGTAGGAAATACGACGATCCGGATTCGGCAAGCCAGATTCGAGATTTCATCAATTTCCACCAGCTTGATCTGACGGAGGTTCTATTACCTCTCGATCAGTTCAAGAATTTCAATGAATTTTTCTATCGAGCCTTGAAACCCGATGCTCGACCCTGCTCCGCCCCGAAGGAACCTAGGATCGTTGTTTCCCCTGCCGATTGTCGCTCGGTGGTTTACGACCGTATGAATGAGGCGACGAGTGTCTGGGTCAAAGGACGAGAATTCTCAATAAAGAGACTTCTCGGCGATGCCTATCCGGAAGATGTTTCTCGATATCAAAATGGAGCATTGGGAATATTCCGTCTTGCACCGCAAGATTACCATAGATTCCACATCCCTGTTGATGGTGTGATGGGAGAACCAAAAACCATTGAAGGAGAATACTACACCGTTAACCCAATGGCAATTCGCTCCGCCCTTGATGTGTACGGTGAAAATGTTAGGATCTTGGTTCCAATTGATTCTGTCGCCCATGGACGTGTTATGGTGATTTGTGTCGGAGCCATGATGGTGGGAAGCACAGTAATTACGCGCAAGGCTGGAGAGAGGGTCAGTCGGGCTGAGGAGCTTGGGTATTTCAAGTTTGGCGGAAGTACGCTTTTGCTTTTGTTTGAAGAGGGGGTGATTAACTGGGATCGTGACCTAGTGGATAATTCCAATGGGGCCCTGGAAACTTTGGTAAGCAACACAAAGCTCCTTACTGCTACTCCTGACGCATGGCCACTAACAGAGGCCTTTTATGTTTAGATCCGAGTGGGTATGTCCGTGGGTCATAGTCCCGAAATATCTCAATATGAGCCCGACATGCCCAAGAAGGCAGAAAATGTCAGCCTGGAGGAGATGCAAGCCGCCAAGCGCAGAATCGAAGGCAGCTTGGCTCCCCCGGCAGACACTTCGACACTACAGTAGATAAGCACCGTGTACAGCAGGTATCTATCACTTTTTTAGGCGTTAAGGAGTGGCTTTCGAAGACTACGAGCGTTTGAGAGCGATATCGCACCATTTTCATGAGAACCATTATGGTGATGTGTGCTACCTAGTACAAATGTTAGTTTAAGCGGACACTAACGAGCTGTCAAATCCATGCATACATAGATTTTCGTGAACTTCCATTGATGATGATTGAATATACTACTGCCTTTTGGTTAATAGAACAACTCTGTGCATAATATATCAGTAGTAATTGCATTATAGATTAGGCCTATCAAATTTATAACAGAATACAACTGCCTCCTCCTTTGCTCCTGAAGTCACAGGGAGTGAATTGGCAAAGCTTCCCGAAATAGACTAGCGCAGGTCCCCACGCGCCACGACCAAAACAACCGCGTGCTGCGGCGGCGACTTGCCAGAGCCAAACCCCCTCAAAAGTCGACCCCCAACGCCTGGTTTGAAGCCCTGCTGCGCAAGGAGCAACTTTTTGAGATTTGCCCGGGCGTATAGGGTTTCGATATTCCAACCTTGTATGGCCAATCCTAATTGCAGTGTTCCGTGCCCGGGTTGCTGAAAAGCGCGACACATCGTTTCAAAAACCCACCCCCGTCTCCCGACCGAGGAAGCAAGACATCAGCCCTGCTTGGTCGCGACCGGCCCAAGACGGAATTGAGTACTCGAAAATAAAGATCGATTATTGGGGGGGGAGGCTGTCAAATTCGCTATTTGCCAATTGATTGATCCGTTGCGTTGGCATTTTTACCGGCCAGTGCTGCGAGTTCCAGACGATCCAGTCGGCCACAACACACCGACGGAGAGATTGTTCGCCAATAGACACCGCATTTCATCCAGCCCGCCTTCGCATTAAGGCTTAAAACCGTGAGGGGATTTGTCGGTACTTATCTCGCCTCGTTTCTTCCCTTTACCACCGACAAAACCCCGCGCTCTCTCGGCCCTGACATGACCGTCGCTGTTTTATCCACCTCTACGATTCAGACGAAGCGTCGCGAACCTCTGGGGGTACTTGATATGGCCACATCCCAGGCGCGGGCGCGTCATGCGCCGTCGACCGCGCCTGGTGGAGTTGGTAAAGGTGGGGGGAGGAAAACAAGGTCGAGCATGGACAAGCAAGACAAGGGCGAAGAAAATGTAAATGCAAAGGATAAAAAACGAAAAGCCGGTGAGTTTTCTCTTTTCCACTTGATGGGATTGGTTGGGAGAGGGGCCGTGTGTGGCCGAATTCGGCGGGGAGTGTGATAATCTGCGGAATAACTAATACGGGATCTCGTTGTAGCTCCGTTTGATGAGGATATAGAAGGATTTCAATTTTCGCGTATAACCACCACCAAGAAGGCGAAGTCCAGGAACGACGTTGTCACAGAGCCTCATCTGCTGGCTCCAGAGCTCCCTGCCCCGCAACAGTCGCCCCGGAGAGGTCGACCGCCAAAAAAGAAGACAGAAGAGAAAACGAGTGACATATCTGGGGCGAAGCAAAAGGCGGCAGAAGCTACAAGTACGGGTACAAGGCAGACACGAGGAAGTGCGAAACCTGCTCCAACAGAGCCCGAGCCACAAGAAAGGAGCACGCGATCAACGCGGAAACGTGATCGCAGCGAAACGGTACCAACGGAGAAGAAACGAAGGAAGGGTCGGCCGAGCAAGTCTCATGATGAGCAATCAAATGGCTTTAAGTCTCCGGAGCCACAGCCCGCCGGAACTTCAACCATTGCATTGCCTTTGGCAGACACACCAGTGATCCAGCGGAATAAGGAGATGAGAGGAATGAAATCGCAGAAGGGGAATAGGCGCAGCAGTCTTGGTATGAGAGGACGGAGAGCCAGCTCACTTATTGACTCTGGGGCATCCAACGGTAAGAATCTTTGCACCTCTGATGAACATGCATACTGACCAAGATACTACAGCTTTACCCCATAAGAAGGTGGAAACGGCAGACTTTTACAAACACATCGCGAACGATGGTCTCCCGGAGCCCCGCAGGATGAGGCAACTGCTGATATGGTGCGCTACGCGAGCAATGGGAGACAAGCCATCCGGCTCACGCTCGGAGGATGAAAGCGCACGGCTAGCAGGTATGCAAGGACCAAATCGAATCAATTACAGAGGTGGTGGCTAACTAGACCAAGCGCGCGTGATACAAGAGGAGTTGCTGAAGGAATTTTCCAACAATTCAGAGCTTTCCAACTGGTTTGGACGTGAAGACGAGAGCCCTCCTACTCTCGTTGTGAAGAAGGAAAACCCCAAGAATGTGCAAAACAGGGAGAAAATCAAGGAATTGGAAGAACAGATACAGAAGTATGCCCTTTCCCAACCTGTGATATGGTGAGAGACACTGACGGATTATCCAAAGACTACAAAAAGAAAGGCATGCTCTTAACACACTATTACGAGCACCTTCAATTCCACGGGTTAATCCCGTATCCAAATCGGACGACGCAACGCCAAATGGTCAACCAGAGAACCGGCACTCAGAACCCCAATCCGATTCCAACCAACGCAAACCACCTATGCTCTCAGAGGGTGCGCAAATCGACTTTTCAATATTAGATCCTTCACAGCAAAAGATACTCGCTTCAATTGATCCGGGTGCTGTGAAACGGGATCCGAAAAATACACCCCAAGAAGCGGAACAATCAAACTCAGATCCTAACATGGCCCTCCCCCCAATGTCGCCTTCAAGCGTATCAGCGCGACTCTCCCGCCTAACAAGCAGGCTTGCACCAACCCTTGACTCATTTGCCGCTGGGGTTCACGATATTGAACTATATAGGTCTATGTCGGACACGGTATCATCACGGATTCTGCGCATCTGCGCCGAGCGATTAGAGGAGCGCGATACGCGGAGCGCGCTCCGGCGACTTGCAATCGCAGGTAATGAAGATGATGAAGAACAGAAAGACATTGCTTTACGGCCACGGCCGAAGGAAGACCTAGGATTGATTCTTGGGGCATTGAGTCGAGCGGAGAGACGATGAAAGCCGAATTCGGAATGATATATCGGACCATGGCCATTGACGTCTAGAAACAATGTCATATTCTCCCTACTTTTTTGCATTCCCTTCATCCTTTCCCTCTTTTCCTTTGATCTCTTTCTTTTCTGTGTTTCAACATGCCCTAGCGCGTCTATAACTTTGGGGTTTTTTTTTCCTATCTTTTTATTTGGCGGCATGCAAGCACTGGAGTTGGGGTGTTTATGATAAGGATGACAGCTTAAATGGAGCTCTTAACTGCATTATTATCCTTGTACATTTGAAGAGTGTACAAAGCCATTAGGATGAATTGAGAATTGAAAGATGAAGACACTAACTATACTATGGATTTGGGCAATGTACAGATCAAAAACATATGTCGACTTCTAAGGGAGCTCATGAGTCCCCTAATTACGACTATGAAAAAAACTTCCTCGCCGTCGCTAAGCCAACATACGTATCCTGGTTGGGGAATCGGGTACAGGTTTGTATGCGATGTGGACTCCCTGTTTAGTTAATCGTATATCGTATTTTTTTTTTATGCATATAGTTGGCTCCATTTTCCCTATTGGTATATGCAGATATATATCACGACTTACGGAAATCATTCAGTTGAAGTTCAATATTTATTTATATTTAGATTCCTATCTATAAGAATCTATACCCATACAACTCAAGGAGGCAGTTAGTTCTCCTTTTTGCATCTAATAGATATATATCTCGGCAAACTCGGCCGGAAAATGCTATCTAGTATCGGACCTGGATTAGTGCATAATTTGGAAAAAGTATACTCTGAAAACCGCCCCGTCTAGCTATCAATGAGCCTTCCTATCTCCGGGCCGAATCAAAGAATGTTACGAAGAACGATAGGTTAAGGGAAGGTAGCAAAAAGGCTCATGACAGACATGACTCAGAGCAGAATTTGAAGGATCACGCGAAAATTCCAGGAGAGGGGGCCTTTAGGGCCTGGGCGGGCTCAGAATGGATACTAAGGGATTTTGTCGAGAGTAAGGATGATATAGATGAATAATGGATGTTGCTGTTGGGCATCGAGGTGGGGATAGAGAGGGACTCGGAGAGAAAGGAAGCTGATGGCTGGAACTCCGAATCAAGTTTTTTCCCCTTGTTCTTGCCCAGTGAGCTGAATCCGGCTTGGAGACTAATGGACGGCCAACCAGTTGAAGGGACTAGGGACTTCCGACTCTGTGCTACTAGGAGACTAGGAGTGGATGAATTAGCCAGTGTCAATTGAATCGTATGTAAGATGTTAGCCTGCTATCTATCTTGGATGTAACTGAGGGGCATGGAGGGGTAGGTATCCCTTCTTTTTTGTTTTTCTTTTCTTTTCTTTTTTTGCCATTGCGCTACCTAGGTAAGTCGAAAGGAATAGAATAAAAAGTGTCATGATAAGCTACCTGGGTTTTAGCGCAGATAATTCTCTCGACCACATGATCATTTAATTGGGTCAGCACCAAAGAATCCAATTGATCTAGAAGGTCGATCATTTATGGATCGGGGCAGTTGTCAGTTTCGGTTGATAACCTTGTGGATCTGAACCAGGAACCCAGCCGGATGTTTAGGTTAGCTTCAACTCTGGTCCGCTACGATGGCGAGGGTGGTCGGAGCTTAACGGTCCTTCTTCTTTTTTTCTTTCCCTTTGGGTCGGCTCCTTGGTGGCCAAGGAAAGACTGGGTAAATATTCCCTTCGCTCATGATTGGATTCATTCCTAATTCGTTTGCCTCCAGAGTTTCTTCTCGTCGTTGAGTCATGGTCAACTCCCTTGCTGACCTGGTTCTTGACTGGGAAGGTTCGTGGTGGTCATGGACGCAGTACCTCCCGGTAACGAGCCCAGTACCTGAGTTCATGCCGACTAGATCTTAGCTGGGAGGCGAATTAGAACGGGTTGGGCATGAGTTTTTTTTTTTTTTTTTTTTTTTTCCTATTCTTTATTTTATTGATCTTTTAATTTTTTCCCCCCGGTCGTGGATATTTGGGGCACGGGCTCTATTCAGTGATAAGATATCAACAAATTTTCCTGTAGGGATTTGGGACAGAAATGATCCGATAGCCTGCTTGTTGGGACAAAAGAAAAAGGAGTGACATGTTCTATCTTGTAAGTAAGTAGCTATTAATAATTGATGTCCGTGCCGCGCTTATTTGATTTTGGTAGCTGTCACCCAACGATGACAAGAAAATAACCGGAAAAAAAATCTTGGAAGTGAAAAGGGAATTAAGCTCGGGCCCACCTCGTCTCAGAAAAAGCAAATGTCTGGATTCCGGCTCATTATCTCAAAAGGCCTAGTTCGCCGGTCTGAAAGGGAATTGTCAACGATAGCCGATCCCCAAGGAGAACACCATGCGGTCATGTAGGTAAGAATGATTTCACAAGAGTCCAGACTCCAGGTTTTTCGTTGTCGAGTCTTTCCATCGACCCTGGCAGAGGTATATTCGCCGTTGAGGGGAAATGGAACACGCGCCTAGGATGGGAGATATTCTCACTGCCCCACTGAGCAATCTAGACATTGCATAGTACTTTCCCACCCTCTATGACAACGGCGATGAAGGCTAAGGGCACATACATCCGCCGGGTCGGATCTCTGTTCTCCCCGGTGAGACAAAGAGCAACAGGGAGGCAGTGTGCAGCTTCATTTCCCCTCTCCCGCAATCGCTGCCAGCATAATTAAGTATTGGTCCCTGCGTTCTTGCCGGTAGCACTGTCATCCTCGGCAGCTCTGGCTGAAAGTCGGACAAGAGGGGGAGCTGGATCCGTTCTTTGGTCGTACAGAGTAAATTGTGACCTGTGGTCAAGAGTGTTCTAGCTCCGGATAAATCGATGGTGGGAGAGGGTGGAAGAATGGTGGTTGGTTTTGAGGAGCTGTATTAAGCTGCGTACAAGGTCATTGACTCGAACGAGAGGATTGAAGGATTCCAGCATTGCGCGAGAGCGTTGAAAGCCATAAGGGTGGTGGTAGCCAGAGTGATCGTACTCCAATGGATCAAGCCCCGTGCGCGTCTATAGCCCCAGATAAGAGTGTTTCTTGTGGAACTTTTCTGGTCTCACAACCTACCCAGATAATTTGTCCGCCTGGGAAGCTTTGAGCAGTTGACATCATCTAGTGGGAAATAGGGGAAGGGGAAGGAGGTGAGGATAAAATGAGCAAACACAAGTTACATCACACAAGATCAAACATGTGATTTTCTTGATGAAATGATGGAGGGCCAAGAGTCAACTTGACATTAGAATGTCCCTGAAGATTCCAGGATAGGGGAACATAAGTCCATTTTACCACCCGCCTAGTTAAGAGTCTAGGGGCTCTCATATGTTCTTATTATGAAACTAGCTAGGGGTCGTATCGAGCGAGTACCGGGAGAGATGGAAAGACATGTGGTGAGCTGCTATTAAAGACAATTACGGAGTAAAGACATACGAAGTACACCTGACGCCCTCTGTCGTCAGAGTACGTTGCCGGTGGAGATAGGTGACCTAAAGTAGGTTGTCGGTTCCATACTGGTCAGAAGCCACGCAGTCAGTCTGCAATAATGGCAGTGGGGCCGCGAGCACTATTTCTGCCTATCATGGAAATCATGTAAATCAGGAGAAGGAGGAAGTTTAAAACCACCACAGCTCAGTTGACCGGATCTCTCCGTATGAGAGGCGGCATTAATAACGTTCGTTCCAACTTTCAAGCCATGTCCCACCACTCGAGACAACCCAAATTACGGGGGTGGTTGATTTGAAACCACATGAGGATCCGTCCCTATAAGCTGAGGACAATATCCTCGGTGTTTTGGTAGCACAGAGAAGTACAGAGTAAGCGTGTATAATTGGTTATTCGTCTTTTATCTTATTATAACTGATACCAGGGACGATTATTCGTCAAGACTGTCAAATATGAACATGGCTTTCAACACTGGTGGTTCTTGCATAGTGGCGAAGCTAAGAGGGATAAAGTTGGCCATCTCCCGGCATCTCCCAATCGGGTGAACCGATAGGCCATAGTTATATAATTATATAGCCACTAAAGAGTGGTGATAAATGCACCGTGCATCAGGAATGGCGTAAGAACCTACCGAATTTGTTCTTCATAGATACCGCAAAGAAAGAGTAAAGGTCAGCAGTGACTATTGTTATTATTGTTCTTATTTTTTTCTAGGTTTTTTTCTTTTCTTTTTTTTTTTTTTTCGATTCCTTTTCTGCCTTGGAAAGAACTTGGTGATCATCAGGGACCAGCAATTCTGCACGCAGGGATGGGCGTATAGGGAGGTTGTCTTGGGAGCATTCGTAACCTTCGCTGCATCATAACTTCTGACTTGCAGCCGTGCCAATATTCTAGCCTCTTATCCAAACCCAACCTCACCTGAGCCCCCTCTCATCCTTTTCTCTTTGTTTTATTTTGTTTTGTTATTTCTTACCTCCCATCTCTCAATTCCGTTCCCCTACTAATCTCATCCATGTGATGGGTTACAGATAGCCCCAGAATACTCGTAATCACCAGCTCGACCACCGAGTTCAGCAGGGCCTTAGTACTCCACCTCTCCATCCTATGATCTACAACCACCTACAGAGAACACCACCGTCCACCAATCAGAAACAAAGTCCCACACCCCATTTACTCATGTCGCGTCCTTCTCCTGTCGATGACGATATGCATAACAGGGTGAGGACAAAGATTCCCATTTTCCTCAGCGAGGACATTTTATTACTAGGCGTTTCATGATAGGGCATTACTAAATACAGAAAGTGAGTATGATAATGGGGGCATGTTTAGCATGCGAATAGCCTACTATTTCTTGGGAGACAAAGACTTTGCCTTTTTTGTTATGGTCCCTGGATCTTTTCTGACGGTCCAGTACGGGCGCTAACTCGCCCAACAATGCTGATAAAATGATCCACTCGCAGATTTTGCCTCTCCCATCAGGAGTTAAAGGATAAAAATTAAAAGGGAAATTTCTTTTGGGAAGAGAACAAGAAAAGAAAGAGCTTGGCTTGGAAGGGTTCATCAACAGTCCGTGTCCTACCCCTACCATATATCCTTAGAGTCAGGGTAAGACCCATCCATCCGTCTTTCGCATTTTCCTTCCTCCCCGAAGGGTTCCAATCTTCCAGAAGGGAAATCCACAGTTGTCTCAGTGGGGGTTGCTTGACAATCGCCTCGTCTAGGTAGGAGTTCATATTATGTACTCCTAAAAAAAGAAAAAAAAATTTTAAACAAAGACACGACTCGGGACTAGGGGAACAAAGGATGAGAAGGAGAAAAAAAACAGGCAAGAAAATGGAGCAGAACAATGGGGCTCAGGAAATCCGACTGTTCTATCAATTGCATGCCCTTGTTTCCCCATTGTCTCGCTTCGCACCTTCCAGGTATCTTTCTTTCTTGCCTTTCTCACCCGCTCATTCAATTACTCCTACAAGGTCAATATCAATGTGACTCCCCTTTGGCCACGGTGGTACCGCAGCGTGGAGCCCGTGGAACCAGTTCCGTCGACGACCGTGGTTGCATCCCAGATAAGAGACCCAGAAATGAAAAAGTGAAAGGAAGAAAAAGGTAAAATAGCTAGGAAGACTAAAAATTAAAAAAAATATATAGCAAATAACAAGAAAAAGAACTGCTAATGGCTGGATAGTGGACACCGTTCTAGTCTTTCGGGGTTGGGTGTCACCCTCTCTCCTGTGACTTTTTTTTTGAATTTATTATATTTATTTATTCATTTTATTCTATTCTATTCTACTGTGGCTATCATTTCTAATACTTTATTTTAATTGCTTTTTGTCTTTAGCTCTCTTTTTTAGTTGATGGATCCTGTTGGGCCGAAGCCTTCGAACCAGAACGGCCTGGACAATCTTGAACTACGACTCCCACTTTCTTCAATCGAATTGGAATTCAGGTTCCCCCGCTGGTGATTCATCCTTGATCGCTGTCATCAAATATCTGTTTGATTCTCGTTTCTTGCCTCCCGAAACAGTGTGATTTATCATAGTGGCAAACCTGATACTGCTCTGATACAAAACTTCTCCTTCCTCTCCCTGCTCCCTCGCTGAAAGCTTTGGGTGTTAAGGTCGTGTGACGAAAAAAAGACAGGAGAGATCAGAAAAGGGGACCGAGTATTTCAAATTACTCCGCAAAGGTCTCCTGCTGCTACACAAGATCGCGCAACTTCCACTTCTTCATATGATCAACGTTGTGAACTCAACTCCCTGATTGGAGCTTGCTCTTTCTCTCCCCGGAGCTCTTTTCTCTCAGACTCGGCTTGTTTCATCTATCAGAAGGCTTTTCCTGCTGCTGCTCTGATCTATTTCACTCCTCGCCTCTCGACCAACCTCATTCCCCTTTGGGAAAGCAATATACCAATTGAATACTTGGCTCTCGATTCTCTTGGTTTTTTCTCCTTCACCCTCCCACACCATTCCGACTTCCCCTCGTTTCTTTTATCTTGCAGCGGGAATATTTTATCTTTTATTTTCTTCTCCTTTTCTGGACGCTGCAGGGTACACCAATTCCTGACTATGTTTCGGTGACGTATTATCATTCCTGGTAGCGGGACCTTTTACCCCTTCCATCCCGACTATTGCCTCCGCCGTGATTGAGTCGAACCTGCCGCTATAGCCTGATTATACGGTCTGTGTCTTCGTCTTTTTAATTTTCTGCTTTGACATAAATTCTACGAGGTTTGTTTGCATAATACGTGATTGTGATTCTCACATGGCTGGTAGCCAGCCATGTCTCCCATATGATTGCATCTACATATCTGACTCAGTTGCTATGCTACAGATATCTGCAAGCCCCCAAGTTTCAAGTCACAAGAGAAACTTAATTTATATTTAAAAAGCAAACAAAAAACAAGGATTATTAATCTTAATATTAATCGAAGCTGATCTACAGGGTGAATCAGAAAGAAACAAGGTACCTTAAACAGGTGCTCAGAAACCTGCGGCCTCGCTCCATCAGGTTCGTAAGGAAGCCAAAGTGGATAAAGGAATCAAAGTTGGAGAAACAAAAATGGCTGGCGGTTATTTTGATCTACCTTTATCTTCCTCTTCCAGGCGTTCGAGCCTTACAGATGTATCTGGACGAGGAAGCAGATCTCCTACAGGGCCGCGTGTATCCCCCCTTCTAACTCCCAATGAGAGCTTCCAAGAGCGACCGATGGATCCCAACGGAGCTCAGAGCAAGCACCGGAATGCAGGTATTCTTAAAAGCGCAAACCGCGTCAAATTCACTGTCAGCGAGCCAGGTTCTAGCGAAGACTCTGCCCTATCAACGTCACCAACCCAGTTTGACGGAAGGGGCTCATCACTACCACAAAAGCCATTGCCCATTGCCAGCATTCCATACGCAGAGAGAGCATCTGCTGAACCCCACTCATTGCCATTAGTGGATATCAGCTCTAGCTCCTCTGTTGGGGTCGCAGGCCAGTCGAGGGCTAGCTCATCGGGGATCGGATCTGATGAGGTCAGTAATGAGAAGGGGAGGGCAATCCACTCAGCACAAGAGAGAGCCCAGAAACTGGCATCCCTTCTGGGCCGTTCCAAGTCTCCTAATCCAAGCCCGTGGCCAAGTCTGCCGTCATCCATTGCATCAACTCCCCCCGAGGCGGTACTTCCCTCAGAGGATGGGGATGACATTCCCATGATCAAACTCCCTGAAAAAGAATTCGACAACTTCTCCGACGACGATGACAATTCAGTAGATGGGCGACCACATACACGCACCTCTGAAGCCCACCACCTTGTACGACAGATGACTCAAAGAGATTCTAGCTTTCTGAACAGGATCCGTGCTCCATCCCCAGGGCTCCGGTCAGGTCAGGTCACCCCTATCGAGGAAAGGGACCCTGACGCCTATGTTCAAAGACCCACCCATTATCGGGGCGGGATTCTCTCTTCTCTCCTTAAACTATACGAACAGCCTAACAACTATTCACGCGGCCATTATGGCCACTCCCGTCAAAGCAGCTCTGGAGATCTAAGCGGACGTGGTTTGTCTCCAGACCCAAGCTGGCGGCTCCAGCGGCCGAGGAAGTGGTACGAGAAATCCCCTAGCCAGTCTAACGCGTCTCTGTCTGGCTCCACGGCCAAAAACTCCACAAGTTCCCCTATCGCGATGCTCAAACGCTCAAGGAGTAGTGGGGCTATTCCTGGGGTACCTAAACGGATGGGAAAACCCCAGCTGGAGGACGAAATCCGTATTACTGTTCATATTGCCGAACTCCTCTCTCGCCAACGATACCTGATTCGACTCTGCCGTGCCCTCATGAAGTATGGTGCACCTACTCACCGGCTGGAGGAATACATGAAGATGACTGCCCGTGTCTTGGAGATTGACGGCCAATTTCTGTACATACCCGGCTGCATGATAATTTCCTTCGACGATGCGTCTACCCATACTACAGAAGTCAAAGTAGTTCGCTCATCTCAGGGGATTGACTTGGGGAAACTCTCCGATGTTCATGTCATCTATAAAGAGGTGATTCATGACGTGATTGGGGTCGAGGAGGCTATCCAACGATTGGATGAGATTATGAAGAAGAAGAAAAAATACCCGATTTGGGTTCTCATTCTCCTACACGGATGCGCGAGTGCATCTGTCGGCCCTTTCGCCTTCCAGGCCCGACCCATCGATATGCCTATTGCCTTTCTCCTTGGATGTCTTTTGGGAATTCTGCAACTTGTTTTATCCCCACGGTCAAACCTATATTCCAACGTCTTTGAAATTTCAGCCGCCGTGTTGACTTCATTCCTAGCCCGAGCTTTCGGCAGTATCCAATATCAAGGGGAGCGACTGTTTTGCTTCTCGGCTTTAGCCCAATCCTCCATCGCCCTCATTTTGCCAGGCTACCTGGTGCTGTGTGCTAGCCTGGAGCTACAGTCGCGCAGCATTGTAGCTGGCTCCGTTCGAATGGTGTATGCCATCATCTATTCTCTATTCCTTGGGTTTGGAATCACAATCGGAACTGCAGTGTATGGACTGTTGGATTCCGATGCCTCCTCAGACTATACCTGCCCACCCAGTCCAATTAAGAATGAATACCTGCAGCGCTTCCCCTTCGTCATTCTGTTCACTTTTTGTCTCGCGGCTGTCAACCAGGCAAAATGGAAGCAAATGCCAATGATGCTCGTCATTGCCTTTGCCGGTTACGTCACCAACTACTTTAGTTCCAAACGATTCTACTCGAGCACCCAGGTATCCAGCGCCCTGGGTGCTTTTGTGATCGGTTTAATTGCCAACCTCTATAGCAGACTACGACATGGGTTTGCAGCAACAGCTATGTTACCCGCTATCTTTGTCCTCGTTCCCTCTGGTCTCGCTGCTAGTGGCTCTTTAATATCAGGCATCGCCTCGGCGGAACAAATCACGACGCATCCTTCACCTTACTCTGTGATCTCCAACGGCACCCAGGGCTTTGTTGATGCGGCCAAGAATATGACACCACAGTCATACTCACAGTCCGAGTTCCAAGGTGTCGTATTCGATATTGGATACGGCATGGTCCAATTAGCCATCGGGTTTACCGTCGGGTTGTTCCTATCTGCTCTCGTCATCTATCCTCTGGGAAAGAAACGAAGCGGATTATTCAGTTTCTGAAAATCTCGTGCCAATTTTATTACCCCTTATTCTCATTCGTTTGCTATCTATTGTATTCCCTTTATTTATTTCCCCCTCTTATTTTTTGTCTTCGATTGCGGAGTGTCGAGTTTGTCGTGTTGCTTCAGCGTGACTACATCATCTGTTGGTTTGCATACGCACCTCCTTAAGGCCTTTCCTCTCTTCTCCCCTTTCCCCGACTTTTTCACTTCTCATTTCAACCCTTCTTGATTATTTTCTTGCATATCTATATCTCCGTTTTTTTCTTTCTTTGGTTTCTTCTGGCTGTGGAGATTTGGTTCCGTTTTCCTTTTCAGCGAGCATGTGGGCTATTATTCATTCACTGTCTGCATTTCGTGACTATCTATAGTATATCTGCTTTGATTTGAGGTCGGATTTGGATTATATTTGGGCTGAACGGAATTAAGTGTGTTGGTTTACTCTTTTGGATCCGGTGTCAGTCAGGTTTCACTTTCTTTTCTTTTTTATTTCTCTTCTGCTTTACTCTCGATTGCTTTCTATCTTGGGCCATCATTTGCATCTTTATCTTCCTTCCGTCATTCGATCGGTCCAGTCAGCCAGTCTATACTGATCTCCATACCATATACATACCGTATAGAACGTATAATACGATCTCACGAGTCATGACCTCTTCTCCTGTTGGGTAGGGAAGGGCGCGTATTTGATTGATTGGTCTGGTTATATCCCAATATTTATAACTAGTGATATACTATTGCGATCACATTTTATGTCATACTAAGACAAGAGCATGGGTTCGGATCGAAGGTGGCTTTAAGGTTTACGAATTGTATCCCATCTATACTTGCAGAGGTTTAGTGAAATTGGAAATACTAGGTTTGAGTACATACCCACATTCCAGATGTACGTACATACAAGAACAAAGTGAGCCCAAGAAACCTGAAGCAAAGAGCGAAAAAAGGAAGAGCATTACTGAATCCTGGCCCGCGGCCCGTCAGTTACATCATCAATTGAATAAGAACCGTCATTTCAAGTATCGCCCCAGATTTTCTTTTCAGTCTTTTGTGGTTGTTAATGAGAGAAAGAAAGGCAATTGTTTCATGGTTCATCAGTCTGCTGGGAAGTTGTTCAAAGATAGTAGAGTAAACAAAGTCGTTCGAGAATAGAAGCTCATAAATGAGACAAAAAAGTACAACACTCCAAACCAGCCAGCCAGGATTAGGCCAATCGATCAAAGGAATTATTGATTGATGAACCAAAAGTCCCGGGTCTTGAGTGTTCCAAACACAGTTTGCAAGAAGGGAAATCGGTAGGATCTGTTCTCAAGATCCCATCGTCATCTCGAAAAAATAGAGGTATTCCGCACAGCAGGAAGGCACCGCATGCGTCTGTAAGAGAAAAAAAAGAGAGAAACCAAAACTGAGTAAAAATAAAACAGAGGAAAAACAATCATCCCAGTAGCACGTCCGTTACGTTTCAGTCATATTATGTACGACGTTTGCATTACATGATCGGAGTCTTGCGCTTTTCGGCGCTAGAAAGCACAAGCATTGGAGTCTTGCGCCTTTCCGAGCCCTGAGCTACCGTCTTCTGGCCAGCAACGACAGCAGCCACGGATGGAGTTCCTGCTTGAGGAGAGGCCTGATCTGTGGACTTTCCTCCAAAAAAACCATCTTCGCTGACGGGAGTAGTCGTGTATGGACTGTCTTGTGATTTGCGTTCCCTGGAGGATCTTTCCTTTCTCTCTGAGCCGATAGCGCCGTTCGCAGCCGCACGTAAACTGCCCAGGCTTGGTTTACTAGAGAGGCTACCACTGCGAACTGTGGCATCATCCCCATCAGAAAATGTGAATTCCTTCTCGCTTGCCGGGGTGTTGGTTCCACCGCTACTATGGTATCCCAAGCTCCGAGTCTCCCCACGACGCTCGATTCCAGCTCGCACCAGATTGTGGATTGCGCGACGACGTTGTCGGGTAGCAAA
Organism: Aspergillus diversus; assembly: GCA_027569885.1. Classification (NCBI taxonomy): domain Eukaryota; kingdom Fungi; phylum Ascomycota; class Eurotiomycetes; order Eurotiales; family Aspergillaceae; genus Aspergillus; species Aspergillus diversus. The sequence continues at coordinate 119,232 of JAPDKZ010000042.1, forward strand.
ATTCTTGCTACCCTCATGCTTCGAGGTAGGCTTTGCAACGAGTTCCTCGAGAGAAGGTGGCCCACGAGGTTGACGAATTGGATGCTCTCCTGCTCGACCTTGCCCAGGCCCAAACGTTCCAGTAGCTGGAGTTGGCGGAATTGAAGCAGTTTTAGGAGCCGGAGCATAAGTAGTACTATTAGCCTTGGTAGTGTCAATCGTGGATTTGGGTGCAGGGCCGAAGGAAGTATTCTTCTTTTGTGCTCGACGGAAAGCGTTCGCAGAAGGAGGAGGGAGAGGAGAAATTTCGTCTTCAAGCGAAGGGCTGTTCCTGGAAGATGGGTTTTCCGACATATGTGCAGGAGACTTAGACGATTCCGGGGGAGGAGAAACCTCAGCTCGGAAAGGAGGAACGTGCATGGCTGGCAACTGAATCTCCTCTTCAGGGTGATATGAGGGCGATGCTTCTTGCTGGATACTGTTATCATACACGTAGTTCAACTGTCCAGTCAAGGGATTGTACACGGAGTAGAGCCCAGGTTGACCAGCAATGGGCTGCACCACGGGCTGCACACCCTGCTGAAGCTGTTGCTGATAAAATCCCATGCCTGGAACAGGAAGTGGGGTATATTCTTGCTGTTGACCCATATTCACGCCCAAGTTCAAGCCCTGAAATTGCTGTGCTGCAGCGGTAACACTGATCAGTTGCTGCTGCAAGCGTTGTTGTTGAGCAGCAAGAAACAGGTTTGTAGACATCAATTCTGCGTACAGGTTCTCATCGATGGGCATGTCGCCGGCGAGGTCAATGGCCGGAGGTGCTAGTACTTGCTCCGGCAAGGTGTACATAGGACGACCCATGTTCGCGTCAGGTCCCTGATTCATGGCTAATGAGTGTCGTGGGAATCCAGCTCCCGTGGCAGTTTGAGGAACGCGCTCTGCGGCACGGTTCGAAACGTGACCATACCGATCTGTTTCAATTCCGAGGTGTTGTCGACGTTGATTAGTGGAGGGAACTGTGGCTGATTTCGGGGCAGTTCTCAGGCCAGCTAAAAGGTGCGAGCGGCTTGTCCTTGGTGTTGGAGGGATAGGTGCAGAAGGCTGGGACTCATCAATGGTTGAAATATGGGGAGGCGGCACACTCAAACGTTTAATATTGGGGCCCTTCCTCCGAGATCCGAAACTGGAACCGGGAACACCCAACGAACTGCCATTATTGAAAGACGAATTGTAGGTCATTTGAGCTAGACCACCAGTGTCCATACTCGAATAAAATTTATGTGCAACAGGCGAATAAAACAGTTGTGGTATCTCCGTGTTCAAAAGGCGTAATGTAGTCGATCGGATCCTGAACTTTTTCGCCGAATTAAAGTATTATAAAAAAAGGTGTCGAGGTTAAAAATGCACCACCAAGGATCGACAGACACCGGAAAAAGAGAAAGTATTCAACGAGTGGGAAACGACACAATACTTTGCTCCTATCACAGGCTTTGTCAGTGTTTGTGCATTGTAGTTGCGACTTTTCAACGGAGGATTTGACATACCGACAAGAATCGAAAAACGAGGCTCAAAAAAAGATTAATAACCGATCAGGAATTAATGGATCCAGGCGTCAGATGTAGTATGTGTTATGTAGATAGGTCTAGGGACCAGAAGGGAATAAAAGGATAGACAATAAACGCGACCGTCAAAGGTCGAGCAACTCTCGATTGAGTCGGGGCCTCGTGATTAAACAACCTTGGAAAAACGCGTTAAGAGATGCTCTGCAACTCTTAAATAGAAAGCAATTCGCTTGTTAATGAAAAATATGGTAAAAAGGTAACAAGAAGCTCGAGAAGAGGGCTTTTGTCGTCGATTGTCGACACCAAAAACAATTAGATGAACTCGGCTTGATCTTGAAGAGCCGCTTTGGTTTTGACGTAAGGGGTACGAGTTGAATTATTCTTTCTCTCTCAAGCTTTCTGGCTTTTTCAACTTTTTTCCTTCTTTTCTTCTTCTTATTTTCTTATATTCCAGGATTTTTGGATATGGAAAAGAAGACAAAGAGAGGCGAATTTACTAGCGCTGTGTGCTTGATGAGGGCGGGTCTCGGCGCGTTTTTCTCTTTTTTTTTCTCCCAGTTCCGAGCTTTTCCTTCCTATTCCCACGATTAACGATGAGAGGTGGGACTGATGGATCCCAGAGAACTTTTTGATTCTTTAATAATTTAGGGCTTTTGAGCTCAAAGAAAACAAATTTCTGCAGGGAATGAGAGGGATGTGAAAGGTTGAGATGGAAATGAAAGTAGGGCGGACTGGAGGGAAAGAAATAATATGAATTAAGAAACAAAATGAAGGGGAAGAAAGAAGAGAAAAGAGGAATAAGTGTTATGAAGCTAAATGAGGAGGTGAAAAAGAAGAAGAAAGGGAGGATAAACCCAGGGGGAGAAGGAGTGAAGAAGAGAGAGGAAAGAAAAAGAGAAAGAAGGGAGCGGGAGAGGGAGAAGAGCTTGGGACGGAGGAATAAGGATGGCCTTAGGGAGTGGCCGTACCTGGAGTTCAAGAATAATCATGCTAGTCATAGTTAGTGGATGGGGTACTTTGAGAGGGACCTCATAAAGCAACTCAGGAATAATTATTATTCTTATTATAAAAGTTCCAGGCATTTTAAAATTAATAATTATTAATAGTTAATTATGATACTGGTATCTGTTAGGAAACATCACCCTATAAATTGATATTATGATTTATCATCTATTATTTTTGACTGTTCTTGATTTTATCTAGCAACTTTGGATTTCTGGAAGGAGATTATTGAACAGTGGGAAGAAGGAACATTGAGACACCCAGTGGTTGACTAGAGTGATTTATGCACGCTAACTGGCCATCTTTCAATACAGGCTCTGGCAGTCTTCAGTCCCAACCGGGCTAGACTGTGGGGCCACAGGAGTCACTATTGAGAGGTACTGGTATATCATTGGTTTATGGCCAAAGTGTTCAGCGCCTGAAAATACAGGATACCGAAACTGAACCCAAATATTGCCAGTGACAGAGCCATGGCAGTTCAAGCTGAGGCAAATCAAGGTCCAGATCGTTACCAAAATAAACAGAGTACTAGTAGTATTTCCTACAATTCAATCAAAAAGAGAAAGGGTCGATCAAGATCTATGCCCCCTTCCCTAAGTATTATTTATGACTCCAATCCCAAATACAAAACGGGAACCCTTTGCTCTCGATCGAAGAGTGGCTACCCTTGAGAACATAAGATGAACGGGAGCTCTTTGAAGGCGAAGGACAAGAAATGTCACGCCCTCCCGATTCATTCTTTATTACCTGCAGTGGCAACAGCCGCTTTGACCAGCCAATCCAACCCCAGGATAATTTTCTCTTGCAGCCCTGTCCCCATCGAACTTTCATTTGGGAACTCTATTGGCCCCATGTCCCCCACCTTCCCTGTCTCATCCCAGCTTAGCGCTTTCAACGTGGCTTCCTTCGCCGCCAGCCAACCGATTCTCTTGTAAGATTCGCTCAGGAACCGCCGTCCTCATGACTGGCCGGCTTGGGCGGCCTGATGTCCGCAAGCTCCAAGGTATGAACAGACACCCTGCCGGGCCACAAAGGGCTGTTGCACTGTTCTCTCCTTTACTGCCAGTCCATGCATCATGCCCAGGAGGAACGATCCTCTTCCCTCTAGACCCTCGCACGAACCACTATCCGATTCGGGTGGAGCTGTTCCCCTGTATGTCTACCTGATGGAAGTCTAGGTAGATGTGTCATGGGGCCTGAAATCCGGAATTTTCTGGGAAAACATGCTGATCTTGATGGGGGGCTACGCCCAATCCAGTTTGAGGAGTCGTGGTGATCAGGGATACGGTCTTGGTAGTTACAACCACGTTTTCCATATTTTTATGGGAGGTTCAGCTTCGTACCCAAAGTACAGGGTTAGCCCGGAATGCTAGTGATAAAGTGTGACAATTAGCCATGTCCGGGCCCCGCTATGCATGTAAGCTGGCATGGAAGCTGGGGTAGAACAGGAGCTTGTAGGACGACCAAATCTCAGGCCAGACACTTCAAGCTCATTTATGTTTTAGGTGGAAATGTAGAAACAGTGCGTGGTCACTCCGCAAATATTTAGGTCCAAGAGTTATACTGGAATATCATGGAAGAGGTAAAAAATATAAAAAATGGGTATCTGTTGGCAAGAATGGATCTCAAATAGCCCGCCAAAAATAGATATTGCCGTGGGAGTCGGAAGGAGATAACACCCAACAACGGCTAATAATGAGAAAAGACGTAAAAGGGTGGCGAGCAAAATACATAGAGCCACATTACAGGATGCGTTCTCATAACGTCTGCGAGCTAAAAATTCGTTGTTCCGACTAATGGATTATAAAATCTCTCGAAACAGAACCTGGACATCATTAAGCACTTTGATAGCCCCTAGGCATCAACAGATACTATTGGCCCGAAAGGTAAAGGGGCCGGTTCTTTGTGATCTGCATCTGGGGACTCGCCTCCCACGCCCTTTCCATTCATCCTGTCAAACTCCAAGGTTTCCGCTAGCTCAGAAGCCATGGGGTCTAACTCTTCTTCTTTAAGGCCGGTGGCAAGTGCCACAAGCTTGCGATGAACGTCAAACTTTGTGCTGACGCCTGCATCAGCTGTCTGCTGAGCCAAATCCTTAACTGCCCCACGCCGAACCTTTTGCTCCAAGCTCAGAGTGCGAGCTAGCTGATAGGTGGTCATTAACTCATCATGATCCGTAGACGATCGCAATGGACTATTCGGTACGGGTATCGACGCTATTCGCTCTTTTAGGCGAGCTCGTTGAATATGTTCCAATAATGATTCGTAGCTACTCCAGAGCTGCTCATATCGATTAAGTTGTATATCGCTAGGCTCTTCTGCAGCTTCTTTTGCTGTCAAAATGGCGGCCTGTCTCTGGATCTTATGCCTATCCAGCTCCAGCTGCTCATATAGAGTCTCTGGGTTCGTGATATCATCGGAATCTTGTTGAATAGTTTTCGTGCTCCCATAATTTACAGCAAGCTTTTTATTTGCTTCGGCCATAATCATACCAATCTTGGTAAGTAATTGAGAGGTCGCGGGGGACGTTTCTTGCTGGTTAGTGATGAATTGAGGCTCAGAGTTGGGAGGCCTAGTTGCCTCCCCATCTACATGTTCATTACCCATGGTAATTGACGAGGGAGGTGGCGGAATGTCCCTTTCAGAAGGATGTGCTCGCTGGATGATACTTGTGGCTGTTTCGCCTTTCTTATTCACCAGGTCACCTGCCCGTGGGCAGTGAGAAAGAAGCAAAGTCACGAGGCGAAAGGCACCGTTTCGAGCCGCAACTAAAGCAGCAGTGTCTCCATTCGAATCTTGGCATGATAAGAGCAAATCGACTTCCTCCGCAGAGCAGGTGGAGCGTAGCCTCTCCAAGGATACCTCACAATAGTACCGGGAGCTTTTCCACTTCCCCTTGCTTCTGGTTGTTTCTGATATGTGGTGGAATAGAGTCGCCCCAAACCAATCTCTAAAAGAGATAGTGTCTAGAAGTAGGTCGAGGAGCGCTGGAAAAGTCTTCTTCTCGTAATTGTTTGTGAACAATACAGCACGTATCAAAGGTGTTTCCTCATGCACTGACAAGGCTTTCATGTCTGCCCCTCTTCGAAGAAGATCTTTCACGATCTCAAGGTCCCCCATCGCACATGCCCAATGAAGAGCTGTATTGCCTGAATCATCGATCGGTCGATCCACCTGGAAGTTAGCTGGTGGTTGTGGTGGAGGAATTCGAGTGGCCTCTGGAGCATCCCCAACGGTCATAAAATAATCCAGAAGTTGGTCTCCATAAATTATGTGCTCCTGTTCGCTAATTGACATAGCAGACACCTCATTAATGCCCCGCTTGCGCTTCCTCGAGTAAGCCCCATTTTGTGGAATTGGCACCATCTCCTCATCTGCTATCATCGAAGAAGACTCGAGGGTCGTTTGTTCAATCGATTCGTCCTCATCGAATCCGTGACTAATCTCATATTGTTCATGGGAAAAACTCGGTGGGCCCATGCTGCGATGTTGCTTCACAGCACTGTAAACTTCTTCATTTGCAACTCTCGCAGCATTATTTTTCCGCGCTCTGGGTTTCGACGATGCGGCCGTCGTATGCTTGGGAGCCGGAGGAGGGCTACGGTCCCCTGCCACGAAGTCAAATATCGGCCTGAGTCTGTCAATTATGTTATTACGTTCGGCAAGTAGGCGACCCTCTGGAAGAGGGATCCATGTCCCTACGTAAAATATTAATATGGAAGGTATAGAAGCATAAAGATGTAGGGAAATGTAAACTCGTACCCTGATATTTTCCATAGCCGCCTTGAACCTTCTCGTGGACCCCTTTTTGCACCTCACGCTCGAGTATTCGTGTTCTTGCGGGCTTATCAAAACCAGCTAGCTTAAGTATATGGGTTGCATTAATCCAATCGTCACCTCGTCTTCGCATTATACTTTCACCATCAATTTTGAACTCATACACCGGAACCTAGCCAGCGTTATCAACCCGGCCAGAAAAACTGCTAGAGCTAACACAATGCACTGAACACCCGATGCTTCTGAAACGTAAATCAAAGGGGAGCTACTTACACTGCTATATGTAGCAGAATAAACGTTTGAAAAGTCTACCCCCGCCATGATGTGTGTTCCCGTATGCGGGCTTGTTTCAACGGGATCCGACACAGCGTAGGAGAAAGTTTCGGGCGGCGCTTTGAATAAGGGCGGTGGTTCAAGTTTCCTTAGGCATCAACGGTTTCGAGAAGTATATTGGCTCAAAGCGCTACAGGACTCATACACTGTACAGGAGAAGACGCGAAAACAGCCACAGGTGGCTCGTCATGGGCTCATTGACATCTCAAAAACGCGGTGGTTTTCGAGGCTTGCTAGGCCAAACGCGTCCTGAACTCAAACCGCGTTAAGTGGAATATTTAGCGCTAATCCTATTAAAGTTTACATCACGTGATATCACGTGAATCTATCCGGAACGAAGGAACTGACAACGGAATGGCTGCAAACCTCATTGTCGGCCATCTACCCCGAAAAAATACTCTATTCACAACACTCACCCTCCACAATATGACCGTCGCCGAGTCGGTTAAGAGTGCCGTTGGCGTTACAGGTGGCGAGGGTATGTTTCCCACCGCAATTGGCAACCCTCGGAGAGCAGACATGACCAGCTCCTTCACCTTGGCATTTGATATTAACGTAGTCTAGTTGCCTCTCGAGAGGAGATGTCTTCCGCCCGGCTTCCCCTTCAGTACCGTGATTCCTGCGCACATCTTTTGATTCCCTTGAACCGATGCCGGCAACAAGAGTACTATCTTCCTTGGAAGTGCGAGGTATGGTTCATTCAAGATTATAAATATCGATGGCGTTCTGTATGTTCTTGTGGACTCTTACTGATATATTTCTTTCTTCCCGTGATATACAGGACGAGAGACATAGCTACGAAAAGTGCCAATACGAAGAATTCAAGAAACGTGTCGCGAAGATGGATGAGCTCCGAGCTGCAAAGGACGGTGCGCGGAGCAATTGATACCAATACACTAATAAGTGCTTTCAATATGAGCGGAGTGGACAATATTTTGTGTAAATAAAGAAATCGGAGATTGTTTTACTCATGGTCCTTCTTCGGCGCAGGATGGAGTCGAGTCTCGTCAATACTATTTAACTCTTTCGGCCATCGGACGCGCTAAAGGTCAATGGCCAATGGCGGGCTGTCCTGTAAAATTATTGGATGTTTACAAGATGCTCTGGTGGTACCTTTGTCAAAGATCCCCAAAGCCCCCAAACATGTGCCACGTACCTATCGGGGCTATCGATGCAGGCACCGGAGTGCTCTTAATTGGTTACCGATTACTCTGCGCCTTTGGCACAAAATTATGTTATCTATAACTATTGCCTCCTCGTTACAATATGGCTGGAGGATCACCTATTCCTTTTTTATTCACTTTTCTCTAGCTTCTCCGGAGTGTATCTGCAAAATACTAGTGTTATATGAAAATGATAACGGCCAAGATCAGTTGAACCAACATTCAATCATGAACGTAGGCTCGAAAAACCTCTCACCCTTGAGAAATCTGCTACTAAGACATGCTGGCATCCTTAAGCCGATAGCCAATTTGGGAGAAGGCCAAAAGCATGCCGAGAGGAGCCCCGGGGATTGAGTTTGTAAAGCCAATATAGAAGGCTTGGGATTCTTCCTGGAGAATCTGATCTTCTTTTTCCCTGCAGATCTATAGGGTATTGAAACTGCTGGGGTAATCAGTATCAATAGAGCTGTCACATGACCTGGTTGTGATCTCCGTGTTGCTTAGAAATCGTCTCCCTTTTTTTTTGCCGGCTACTGCGTTATCAGCGCGAGCGATAGGTAATCCCTCAAAATCTTGCCCCGCTGCAGAAAGACTAGTCCCGCCATGCAAGGTCAACGCCCTACGCCAATAGGCGATTGAGTCTCAGGCTCCAAAGAATCAACGAGAAACTCGACATATAAAGTTGAATATAGGTTTTTTGTCAGCATTCTTACTCCGCTATATCCCCCTCATCGCTTCTTTGGGTTGCGATTATCACAGTGGTACTACCACTGCCATTTCCTTTCGTCCTTCTGTCCTCCAAAACCTCCAACCCTGAACAATACCCGACAATTCCCACCCCTCATTTCTCTAAGGGCATTCGGATTCACTCATAATCAAGACTTACGATATTGAACCTCCCCGACGAGCCCAAAGCCCATTGATTCCCAATTTGTGCCACCAGCCTGAAAATTTGATATGATATCATGGGTCTGCTGTACGTCAAAATTTTCGTTGGAATCGCATTTCCCTGTACACGACGGCACTAACATAGAGCATTTAAAATAGTGCACTTGGAACAGCACTTGACTGGGCGGAGGCCAAAAAACGAGCGGATCAGGTTCGCAAGTGGGGAATCGAGGTATGGTTCTACTCCATCATGTTGGCTTTCACGAGGTCACCGGATGGTGACCACCAGCTCACTTAGAATAGCAATTACTCGCGAACTGGCATAGGGCAAAGGGGAAAGAGCGCGATGCACTTCTATGGGGCGACGAGGTAAGTTTTATTGTGTTTTACTTCGATAACACCGGTCGTCGTACTAACCGCATACTCTGTGCTAGGTCGAATATCTCGTCGTTGCTGTTGACAATGATGCCAAGAAGGCGCGTCTTTCACTTGCTCAAGCGGAAATCCTGAAATCATTGGCTCGAGATGAAGCGCTTTGGAAGGAAGGCGGATCTGCTCGTGCTCAAAATAAGGACCAGTGAGTTAATCCAGTTGCTACTTGAGCCATGGCAATCCCTAATGGCTTTCAGTGATGGCGAGGACCCGCCTCATTTCCACCCGGAGTTTGGACGCTTCATGCTTGAAGCTACGCCAGGAAGACCATGGGGGATCGATTTTAAGGATCTCCTGAAGGTGGAATCCAATATGAGATGGAGGTAATGGCTCATGCGCAGGGTTCAAATATCCCGATATGCTCTAACAATGCTACCACAGACGAGAGATAGCAAAAGCTCACATGGCACCGAATGAATACCCCATTACCCTCACAACATTTCCTCGACTCGGAACAAAGGATGACTACATTCAACCATACTATCCCCCTTCTGGACCTGCACTACGATCTCAATTTGTCCCTGACGAGATTGCAAACCCCCACATCAGATTTCCAACACTAGCAGCCAACATTAGATCAAGAAGAGGTCGGAAAGTCGAGCTGAACGTACCAATTTTTGAGGATAAAAACACCCCTCGGCCCTTCAAGGATCCAACGGTGAACTACGATCTTCAAAAATGGCCCGAGGATGACGATGTTAGAAACGGGGCGGCGAAGGATGGCCATGTCTATATGGACGCAATGGCTTTTGGAATGGGCAGCTGCTGTCTTCAAATCACATTCCAAGCGAAGAACATGACCGAAGGGAGGAAACTGTATGATCAGTTGAGCCCACTTGGCCCAATCCTCCTGGCTCTCACTGCCGCAACACCGATCTACAAGGGATTTCTTGTTGATACGGATGTCCGCTGGAACCAAATTAGCAATGCTGTGGATTGCCGAACGAAAGAAGAACTTGGCGAACTTGTGTGTATCTTCCTTTCTCCTGCCTTTGCTACATATCAAACGCTAATCCAGTATAGCCCCTAAAAAATGACAGGTGGAGGATTCCCAAGTCAAGATATGCTTCGAACTCTACCTATATTTCCCAGGACCCTAGGTTGCGCAAGGAGTATTTGGATCCGGGCTTAATCGTAGATGAGGATATCAAGAAACGACTGATGGATGACGGCATGGATGAGCTCTTGGCAACACACTTCGCACATCTCTTCATTCGAGACCCGCTGGTTATTTTCTCGGAGGACCTTGAGGAGCTAGACCTAAGCAAGGCTGATCATTTTGAAAACCTGCAATCTACAAACTGGCAACACATGCGATTCAAGCCGCCCCCACCTGAAAAGGCTGATATCGGCTGGAGAGTTGAGTTCCGCTCGATGGAAATCCAGATGACTGATTTCGAAAATGCTGCTTTTAGTATTTTCATCGTCCTAGTCACCCGCGCTATATTAAGTTTCAACTTGAACTTTTACATTCCCATCCAGCGGACCACCGAGAATATGGAAACGGCGCATGCCCGTAACGCCGTCCATGATCAGAAGTTCTACTTCCGCAAAGACCCTTTCGCTCGCCCTGTCCCTAGAAATCAACAACAGTCATCGAGTGGCAGCAACTCCTCCTCTGTTACATCCTCAGCATATAACACCCCTCCTCCTTCACCTCCTCTTGGTCCAGTTGAGTCAGAGTATGAACTCATGACTATCTCCGACATTATCAACGGTTCTTCGGACGGAACCTTCCCTGGCCTAATCCCCCTGGTGGAATCCTACCTAAACAGTGTCAATGTGGATGTTGAAACACGCTGCTCGTTAGCAAGATATCTCGATCTCATCCGAAAGCGAGCCAATGGTACACTTTGGACAGGAGCCAAATGGATTCGGGAATATGTCGCCTCTCATCCGGCGTACAAGTCTGATAGTATTGTCTCCGAAGAAATATGCTACGACCTCGTGAAAGCAGTTGAAGAGATGGCCCTAAAGGAGGGTAGGGATGGGAGCGTTGGTTGGGAACTTCTCAGGGGTAAAAGGAATTGAAAATATTATGCATCAAAGATATAGAGACGATCACTTCATACAGATACACTTTATCCAGGCCTACTTAACTGGATATAGCATGGTAATTATAGTCGAGATTCACGGTAAATACAATGTCACCTTATCTTCTTCTGATATATTCTTCTTTAACTTTTCTCTCCTTCACATCCTCCTTCCTTCTCAAAATCCCAGCCACAACTTAAACTTTCTTTTATCGGTTTCTATAGAAACTTTTCTTCCTCTTCTGTGGGTTGGCGACAGGAATCCGCCAGGCCAGTCACCTTCCATTTACCATTGAACTTGTGAAGAATAAAGAGCTCAACACCCACATGGTCAACAACTCCATTGATTTTCGCTCGAAACGGTGCCCAAACAGCTGCTAGATTCCCTGATTCGTATAATTTCACTTCGGGGTCCCAGATTCGCTCGTCGATGTCATCTTCGATTTTCGCAACTTGCTCCACGAATGCACCTATGGTGCAGAAACGAGGCAGTCCGGGGGCCGGCGGCCAAAGTGACATGCCGCCCGCTTTCACACAATATTTCTCAAATTCAACTGCGCTTTTCGCACTCAGGGCTGCCAGAAATCCTTCCGTCACCGCGATTATGGAAGCTACTTCTGAAGAGACTGGCGATAATGTTGATTGATGAGTCAAATCTGGCTTGATCCAACCCATTTTCCTCTGGGGGAACCTCCAAAAAAACAAAGGTGAGTTTTAAAGATTTGTAAGAGCACTTATTCTTTATCTCGCTTCTTCTTCTACGGGGACCCGTATATAGTAATCAGTACTCAAATAGTCCCTCAGACTCCACGGAGAAAGTACTCACTGGCCAGAAATCTACCCGTGTCTAGGTTGAGAATACTACTCCGGCATGCAAATTTCCGATTGCTAGCGGAGCTATATGTAGATACGACCACAATTTACCGCCCCTCCTTTTCCCCTGGGGGATCCTATAGCCATATTTACCTTTCCCAAGCGATATATCTACAAGTGTACCCATGACTTAGGCCAAATCCCCCGGGGTCTCAGCCTTGGCCACATCTTACTGAATGTTCACGATTATCGAAATGCCACAAACCACATTGTGGAAAAATTCCACGAGGTGAGGTGCTTTGACTGCAGGAATGGTCAGGCTTCATCCTGAACTGTTGCCCGTACCACTCCAATGATGGCCGCAGGTGTCTTTCACATGCAAAACATATCCCATTATGTGGAGATTAGGCACACATGTGTAACGCAATCACAAACCAGAAGCTAAAACATCAATATGATTTATTAGCTGGGGATATCTTGGATGTGATTCGGTATTATAAGCAGGATCAGACTGCATCACAACATCCCCGATTCCAATATACTTCAGGTCAAGGGGTCTACAGTCGCCTTCGTCAATATCAGAAACTTCTCGGGCACAGCCGAAGAGAAAGTTCAATGTATTATGCGAGGATATCGCTGGCGATCCCCGTACAATAGGCTAATAAAAGATCAGAAGCATACATTATCTGCAGTTTTACGTTCGGCGGACAAGCATTCTCCCCTTTCCCGGCCCCTGGCATACTTACCTGGAAGTTACAGTATATCATAATTGTCCTTATGCTAGAGATCTAGACGAGTCTTATGTATGCTATGTATCACCCCTGACGAGCACACTAACACACCAAAAAAGCACAGTGGCCAATTGGTGCCCTTCCATCATCCAGCCGAAGCTTCTCTCCCGGCCCGGAGTAACAAAGGCTTATCCTCTAAGAATATTGACATTTCAGCCATCTATGCTCAGGTCCAAGGTGCATATCCGACAGGAATGAGACAAATAGTAGGTAGCTATATCACATGAAGTAGTTGATAGACCTCCATTCAAACTACTTTTTTGGTCACGATGCAAGGAGATATTGATGTTTGGTTGCAACATTACAAGTGAGCAAATTGAATTGTATTGGAAACTGTATCTCAATACCATCCCAAACTTAAATCCTGTCTGACATTGGATGCAGAAGCAGGGCCAGTATCTATCTTCAATTCCTTTGTAGCCACCTTCCACAGACAATCTCTGGGCGCAATCGCCTGTCCAGCTAGCCTTTCCATTGAACCAGAAAAAATAGCATTCAGTGATGTGAACCAATTTCTCGGAATATAGGCGCACCTCTATAATGATATCATTTCCTCTTTGGAATAGCAGCACATATGAAAAGAGCGTATCAGAATGTTCTCTCTATCCCCCACTCCGTGCCGTCAATATATGGCCCTTTAGTTATATTAGGATGTGCTACCGCTGGGGCAAAAACAAACCTGGTGAAGAATTCTTTGCTTCTATTGAAAGATCTTTAAATTGGTGGCCTCGTTTCCATTCATTTAACAGCCACGGCCTGGATGCGTTGGATTTTAGGCGCCTTATGACAAAAGGAGAATACTTGACTTCGCCCTGGGAATATGTTGCATCACTTATGCAAGATGCCCTTTCAGGAATTGGACACAAGAACATGGACGACCAATAGCGAAAGCAATTCAAAGCATTATGGACTGTCACATGTGGCTGACGCAGAAACAGCGATGAATTGTCCACTCCATCAAGCGTAAAGCCCCCACAAAGTGGTGGACAGACGGAGCCAGGGCAGAGGAAATGGCCTTGATGGCAGAACTAAAGCGCTTAAGGCCCTCATCCAGCTCAGTCATGAAGTCCAGTTTACCTTTTACAGGGTTATTAAAGGTCCGATTCAAATCTAGCTGGCTCCTGCAGCATTCGTCTGGACTCTGAACTAGGTTCAAGCTATCTCTCTTGTAGCGAACCAAACGCTCCAACTCATGAAAAGGGAGCATCTCTTGGATTCTTGATTCCAGCCGATTGACCATTATCGACCAATAGAGATAGAGAAAGACCTGTGCGGGGAGGTCGGTGACGCACAAGTACCATGACACATGATGGAGTGCAGGGATGAGCTCTCCTGCAAAGGTGAGCACCACCAGGCTCTTGGAAGCATGCCAGCTCGATAGTGGGGGTAAATCCCTACGATTGGTAATTTGCCACTGACGAGAAATCAGAGTTAGCTCCATCACCAGCTGCTGGCGGCGGACACTTGCCTTGGCAGAGTATCGCATAGCTACCACTCATCGACGGTGTGAACCATGGCCTTAGCTTCGACGACGCCCAAAGGCACGTAAGGCGGAGGGTTATGCAAGAGCCAACAATTACAGAGCGCGTCTTTGATGCGAACCTCTTGGAGCTAGATGGCGCACGACACGTGGCGGAAGGAAGTGCAGTCCCAAGAAATTGCATCATCAACCAGCATTCAGCATTCCCATTGCCACAGGATATAGGTGTGGGCTTTTTCTGATATCCCAAAAGTATACAGTAAAACACAACAGAGAAATAGAAGGTTCCGCAATCCCGGTTCTTGATCATCCTGATAATAATGACGACCGAAAAAAGATTTCTCAGCTGGTAATTTTTGCCACTTATGCTCTCTCTCTCTCTCTCTCTCTCTCTCTCTCTCTCTCCATCCGCCAAATATCATATAGATGATTTCATAGGCCAAATGGATCCCGAAAACCTACCCATACGTGCCATGATGCTAAGTCAGGTTCCATGGTAAACAATGGTACCGAACACGAAAACAATACGTCAGGAGCCCACCGATTCCAAATATCTCCCAAGGTCATCATCCCCTTGAAAATCCATTATCGGAGAAGGGTGAACAAAAATAATGATCATAAATGAATAAAAAAATATAATGAAATGGAAAAAAGAGTTCCAATTTTGAGACGAGAAAAAGAAAAAGAGTAACCAACCGATGAGCGTTACGGGATCTGCTTTTTGACAAATTATGTCCGAAAACGGCAAAGGGCATGTGGATAGAACCTGAAAGATAAATGAGTGCCAAAAGCAAATGCCGAACACCTCCAATTCCCGATTTCCAACCAAAACTGGGGACCAAAAGGGGAGACTCCAAAACAGAAGAGGTTCTTCTACAAATGGAGAGGAGTAGTAAATGAACTAACCAAGTAATAATATTAAGGTAAACGGAAGAGAGAGAGAGGCAGAGAGGGTCAAACAAAGGCTATCCTAATAATAACGATTATGACGGGTACCCATTTACCTGTCACCAAAAGTCGGGCCAAAGAATGTGCACATTTCCATGGAACGAGTTCCCCCTCTCGGGACGCCGGGGTTTAAAATCTGCGCCGCTGGCCCCCTGGCCTATGAAAACGTCCAGATGCCATTTGACGTTAATGGAGCCCGTGCCTGTCAAACCTGTCACCTTCATGATCAAGGTTTATGTCGCAAATGGAAGGGGCGAAGACAAAAACAGAGACAACGGATCAACCGGTTGCTAAGGGATTTTTCGGGGTTTGGTCCGTTGTTTGAATTGATCTTGTTTAATTGATCATTGGGGTATTTTTTTCTATCGCGCTTGAGTTTTCATTAGACCCTTTTTTAATTTTCTTAGTTTTCTTAATCATTTTTATGAAAGATCGCATGACGATGTCTTTCAAGTTTCTGCTTCTGTATTTCAATTTCAATTTTTCTAATTTTTTTTTAATATATCCAATGATCTCTCACTAAAGCCCCCAATTTTTCCAGAAACCTTCCCCTCGGTATTCATTAAGAATGGATCACTAGTAGCTAGTGTCAACCACAGAATATCGATCCAAACAAATCGAAAGGAGGAACGAAAGCAAAAGGTAAAAAAACTTTTCATCCTTCAAAATTCCAGAGACCAAGCCAGAACCCAAAGAGAGGGGAAAGGAAAGTGCAACGAAATGGTGGATTTCTCCCCTACCCAATCGACAGAACCAGGAAGATGAAATCTCAATCCTAATCTCGGTTTGGGTCTAGCAGAACGCTAAAAACCGCTTCAGAAAGAGGAGAAACATTACGCAAATCTCTGGTTGATTTAATTGAAGAGCGCCGATCATGATCGTTATGATCAATAATTTTAAACAGTGACCATCTCGACCCTCGTCTAACTTGGCGGGCTCCGTTCCTCCGAAGTCTGAACACGATGGGTTTAATTAATTTAAATTTAAATTTTCTTCTGGGCTCCTCTTGCTTTCCCCGAGATCTCATCGTCTCAGGTATCGACCATATTCTCAGATTTTCTTCTTGATGATTGCATCGTCGGTTCAACCCACGTGTTATTCGGATCTCGCCCGTATATTAAACCGTGGTACCCTTAATCTTGGCTGGGTGGTGAGGAGTTCCTGGCGGCCCAGAATTATTAATAACAACATACGTTACCTGTACTACTAATACCAGTACTAATAGAGGTTGAAAACAAGAAGAAAAAATAACCAAGAAGCGAAAGGGAATGGAATAAAAACAGAATGAGGGAACGGAGCGAAAGGGAAGGAAGGCACACCTCGGTACTGGATGTAAAACAGGGAACATCTACCATTAGCAGCTCATATCTACAAGGACATGAATAATAATGTAAAGGATAACTTATGTATTTAGAAGGGCAAAAATATACTTCCATTCAAACCATCTCACCTTCCTCTGACATATCCAAAAAAAAAGACACCCGTACTCGACTTGGATTTAACCTCCAAATGTCACCCCCAGAGGAAAGGGACTCAAACCTGTCATATCCCCAAAAAAAGAAACTTTCCCGCATTAACTTATCCGGAAAGCAGCCGGTTGGATAAAGTTTACGGCTTTGATGGGAGGCACGCTTGAGGGGGATTAGGTTAGCCCGCTGGGAGGAAAAATCAAAACAAACTTTTAACGCATCGACAGACCAGGGGACTTTTTATCAATAATAATAATAATAATAATAATATGATTATACTTTTGTCAGTTTCAGATGTCAAAATCTCCTCAAATCTTCGAGGTCTTTCATTGGTTGACTGAAGGGGGAGTGACGCTCATGCATTGAGTGAGATGCCAGCAGCGAGGATTTGATAGAGAAGATGGGTGATCCATGTCCATGACTGACTGCCTGCAATCATGACGCGCAAGGTTGAGAAGCTCACCCACATAGTAATAGTAGCAATATTATTGATTCCGTGGCTATATTCAATTAAGGATCACAGTGAAAAATTTCCAGTATCCAACTGCTAAGAGCTAAGTGCTAGAAAATATATCTTAACATTCGTGTGGGATGCAAACTGATGCTATCTGCGTAATATACGTCAATTATTAATGGTAAAATGCTTTAAAATTCCCGTAATACGCGACGAACCTCTGTGGTTTATGATGATACGGATTTAGATGGAACAATGTCCTTAACCTTGGTTGATAAGGCATCCCTATTCCATCGGGGACCTTTTTTCTGGCACCTTAAACCCGACCCGATCAACTTCCCTATGGAACCACACCTTCTCGAAGTGGGCGGATTACGTTTTATTTGTCAAGACATCTTCTGATCTTCTTCCATCCTCAATTAATAATTATTATAGAAAGCGCAAGCAATAAGAATAGTAAAATTAAAACCATGAGGATAAATATCCCAATGAAACCAATTGTCTTAGTTATTGGCCAAGACTACTATCGAACTCCACGACTGACATCAGACAATACGAATAAAAAAGACCCTGGGCAAAGATGGAGCTTGAATCAACAAAGGAAGTGTGATGAAGCTAATCTCTCGTGAATCGATCCTAATACCATTTTGGTTGTCATCTCCGGGGCTTTTTCGAGCCATTATTACTGAGGAGGCATTCCCACCATAATAGTTCAACGCAGTTGACGAGTGGGAGTCCTACTCCTAGTCACTCCGTGTATAATTAGTAATAAATGGCACCAGAACATGGCATTGTTTACAACCTCCTTCGTTCCGCGTCGTGCAATCCCCGATCTGCCGAGTCCGGATTTTCACTCCCACCGACGAAGTCGCTCAATAATGGTCAACATCCACCACGGGTTGATCAGCAGCCGTTATGAAGAGGTGAGCCACAGTACTCCATATTTACGTGGAGAAAGGCTGTCTGTGTACGTATCTTGTTGTTTTGCTCTCCCCTTCCGTTCTAGAAAAGGATCAAATTCGGGGAACCCACATGTTGTACCCACCCAAATGGCTATCGATTTAATTTGTTTCTCCCACTAAAAAAGTGGAGGATGGATACCTTGACAGATATTCTCAAATCACCAACCGAGCAAATAAACGAATCAGAAAAAAAAAAAACATCCAGCCACACAAGCACCAGTGCACATCCCGGAGCCTACCTATTTGGTATGGGGGAATTATATCTGGAATATAGCGGTGAGTTATATCCAAGGTCGACTAGGTCTTTATGCTCACTTTCAAGCTTCCAGTGGAAAAACCGTAGAAGTATTGGTTTCTGACTTTCCTGGCTTCGCTTCTGTTCCGTTCATGCTCCATTACAACCCCTGATTGTTGATCAATGGGTGCACATATTATACAGCATAATAGTTCCATACCTACTCCGATAGATACCAATAATATTTGACACTCCACACTTATTCTTCCCATGATTGACAACGGAAAAGAATTTTTGAATGGTGATTCCCCCCCCTCCCCAAAGTCTTAACCACGCGTGAGTGGATCGGTGCCACAAGCGGGGTCCATAGATAGAGTGGGGAAATTTCCAACGGCCTTGGAAAGAGAAAAAAAAAGAAGGCTAGCTTCTGTGTATTGTTGGTTCCGGACTCTGTAATGCAAAGTAAATGAACCAAGATCGCGCCGGCTATCTTGAAGGATTGCCAGCCTCCCATAATTAGATGGGGCAGCTGATTTTCCTTCGATCCTTCTCTTTTCTTTTCTTTCCCTTGAGTCCTGGTATTCCTAATCCGAAAATTGTTCCATTTCGCCTCTTCCTGTGGGTCTAAGAGATCCGCCTCTTAATGCCGAAAGTTGCCCAATAGGGTAGACCCTTTTTCCAATTTCGGAATGGGGGGGAGGACATAGTCGTGATGGTTGCAGGAAAAGAGACGGATGAGCAGAGTCGAGACTCGAGAGGCTGTCAGGAGGATGGACTCAGTTTTCACGATCCGTTTGCCCAAAAGTTCCCATCGGAAAGGAGATGATGATTGGAGCACCTCTTTTTCCCGAATCGAGCCTACCAAGGGCAATCCTTCGTCGATAGATACTACTTTAGATCATGCTTAATTAGTTTTCCTGCATGAGGTAAAAGGTGTCAAACCACGCAGCAGGTACACTAGTAAGCTCGGTGGCAACATGACAGGATAATATGAGTCAGATCAGTCCTTTCGGACAGGGTTTCTTATTCAAAAGCCAAAATTTGGTAACGATGAGTTGATAAGGAATGGTCTAGTTCACGTGCTTTTCTCCCAGAAGACCAGGAAAAGAATGATTTGTTGGAGAAGAATGAGGCGTGCGGTATGGAACTGGAATCGGAGTCTTTGGTTGAGTCTCTCGAGAAATGAGGCAGTCCCAGCGCTGAGATCCTCCCCTTTCCCTTCGCTGGCACCGCCCCCTCCTCTCTCGACTGCGACATATCTGTATCTCGGGGAGAGGGAGAGGGAGCCGGTACCGGGTTTTGCGTGTGAAAAGAAAAATAAGGATAGACGGGCCTGAAACCCAGAAAGGAGAAGGAGCGCTGCAGAATCATGGTCAATGCACGGCGTGTGGATGGTTGTTCCTCTGAATGCTGTCTTCGAGAACGCCAATGTGGCACCCCATCCTCGTCCAATATTATTACACCCATGCCATTCCATTGCCTCCAGGTGATGTTAGTCCTTGTACTAGTATCTACTCACCTCGTACCTCGAGTGGTGGTATCAAATCAAGGAATAGTGGTAGGACAATTCTTGAACATATATCAGGGGCTTGGGTATAATAAAAAAGAGTCTAAGTACCAGCAGTACTAAGTATGATAGTATATTACCTATTACAGTCTTGAGAGTTTTCATAATTCGCTTGAGTTGTTGATTGGTATCATGATCCCATGATTCATGGGGCCTCTCTGAGACAAGTATGGTACTAGGGAGCGTTGTAGTGGATAACTATCAGGCTAGATAGAGTAAATCACCAAGAACATGTTTCTTTTCGGGTAATTTAATTATTAATATTAGTATCAATATTATTTGGTCTTCACTCTTTTACCATTATCTGTTTTATTTCTTATTTCCTATTTCTTCATCTTATTTTTTTTCTAACCTTTCCCTTTTAATTCATTCCTTTATTGATGCACCCCGTCCGTCCAATTCTCCTTTTTCTTTGACGACAAAGCCCAGCTGTCAACCTTCTGCTTTGGGATAAGTCGTCGGAGAGTTTAACGGGGGTGTGGACCCACAGCTTGGTGTTCGAACATCTGTCATCCTGAGAAAAAAAGCAAAAAGCCAATTTATTTTGATTTAGCACAAGTTCATTTCTCGCGCTCTTTTAATTGCGATTTTTTTTTGGCGCCCCCTCCCTCCCCCTCTTTCTTATTCTAAACCAATAAGTTAATTTAGAATTTGCAAGCATCAAGGGAAGAAGAATTTGACTAAGAAAGAATACCAATTTATTTGACCATGCGGGAAAATCTGCCATCATGCTCTCACAACTGGACTGCAGGGGGGACATCTTTGAGATTTGGGTTGGCGCTTGTCTTCTAGCTGAGGAACTCCTCACTATCAAATTTGGGTAAGATCTGCACAATCAATCCTCGGATTCGAGCTCTCCTCAACAGAACAGGTCCCTCCAGAGTCTCCACTGCCTCCAGCCTCAGGTGGCAAGATGGCTGGTAAAACTGCGACGAATAAGAATGACTTCGTCGCCCATCTTAATAAGACCCCGAAGCTGATCTTGGTTGGAAAATTACGATTGCATCTTCGAGTCTTTCCAAATTGGTCGAGGCGTTGTCGCTCTTTTCCCTATTGGTAAAAGTAATTATCTGATCATCGTGGAGTGATCATGGAACTGGGCCCACCTCATACCTCCAGAAGTTAGAATCTCTTCAGTTCGAACTAGCCTGCTCCGCTAATATTTGAGCGCACTCCGTCGCTGGTGCTGGACAGCATTCTTGCTTTCTTAGCGAGGCGGCTGCAAACGGTCACAACGGTCCTCCTCTTTCCTTCTTGGCGCCGCTGATCCCATCTCAGCTCCATGATCTATCGCTTCCTGTCATCTGCATGGCCGCTGGGAGAGCTTTCCGCCCGCCCTAAGGAAAGTGCTCAGGTAGTTTCGAGGCTAAAGTTGCTAGCCCATCTGGCGTTTACTTGTCACTGGCTCAGTTCCTTTCACTAGCAATCTGGCCCCAGAGTAATGTCGGCAATTGAGGGAACCACGAATTCCATTCCTCTCCTCTCTGATGTTTCTGCGCGAATGTGATCCTTTTTTTCAGGGAATGGTTGATTTCTGTTCAGCTTCCGCTTTATTGACGGGCTGGAAAGACAAATGGCAGGTATCGGATACGGGAGCCATTTTTCCAGATGCATTTTGGCCAATTTCCGTCGAGTAAAATAATGCTGTAAGTTGCCGGGGAAGAAGCAGTGTATTGTTCCATTGAGGATAAATGGATCGGGTAGAGACACTATAACCATGAATCAAAGTAAACCCGGTTCTTCTTCCACGTCCCTCGTGAGTGTCCTGCTCAGATCAGATATCGCCCCAATCCCATTGGATGCTATATTCTGTATTGAAACACCCCACGGCCTCGATAACCAAAGCAAAGTCGTACAAGCGGCATAGTGCATGAAACAATAGCTATATTCCCCATCGAGAGGAAATTTCTTCATACTCGTCGTCAAAAATTAAACCTAATATTATGGTCATTCAACTTTGTGTCTTACAGAGGCACAAGACCGAGAAAGTACGATGAGTTGACAGGTTGCTATCTTGCGCATCCGAGGACCTTGCTGTGATTCGATATTCGAAGTGTCACGTCAAGCCGCGAACGCAGGAGAGCTCCTGTCACCTTGTGGTGGTGCAACTAGCGCTTCTGCAGAGTGCAGCCCCAAGCGACGTCACTTATTCCATATGGGGTGTCTCCTTTTCAAGGATTCGAGATCGTCGCATCCTGTCATCCTTTCTCCAACCCCGATCTTTTGATCTGGACCTGTCAAGCTACTAAAAAGAATTAACCCTTGGCACACCCAAAACATCGTGTTTTTGCAGGCAAATTCCCCCCGGAGGAGGACTCCTGTTCATGATAAGACTGAGAGGATCCACTTCTACTGTCCAGCGCCTTACAGCCATTTGACAGGATATGGAAATGCAACCTGAGGTAGGTATATCATCACGTCTCAGTTAAGAAAACCAAAGTCTTCATATGATACCACTGAGAAGAATAGAGGGTCGCGCGAGTACAGTTTGAAATTCCTGTTTTCCCACTGGCTTTCTGGGATTATGGTAATACCGGCGGGATTCGGCGCCAAAGATGCCACTTTTCCCAATTCTGGCCGAAAACCCGTCTCAATTTTTTTTGGTGAGAGTATACATCTTGTTAATGATTGAAGGACTCAAGGTTCAGGGACTCGAAGAAGACAGCAACAGAT
Organism: Aspergillus diversus; assembly: GCA_027569885.1. Lineage (NCBI taxonomy): Eukaryota > Fungi > Ascomycota > Eurotiomycetes > Eurotiales > Aspergillaceae > Aspergillus > Aspergillus diversus. The sequence goes on from JAPDKZ010000042.1 coordinate 141,790, forward strand.
CCCGGTTTTTTTTTTTTTGGTTTTTCTTTTTGTCCTTGATTATTATTCAGCAAGTGTCTGACGGGAAACGTTTCTCGCCTGTTTGGAGCCTGATTGGCTGAATCAGGATTTCGGGCGACCGTTAGATCGATCCATCGCGGGTTGTTGCTGCCGCCGCTGTCTGTGCACTCCTGATGACGGGAAGACAAAAAGGCACAAAGCTAAAAGTCTGGTGTCAAATTCAACAGTTGGAACCCCCTAACTGTTCACTACTGGATAAAACAGAATGAGAAGTGGAACCTCCGGAATGTGCTTTTGTTGAGACAGGGAACAAAGACCTGCTCGAATTCTCCCCGAAGGAATTGGAACTTGCGGAGCTGTTAACACTCAAGACACCACCCCTAATTTTCACATGTTTACACACCGAAAGTGTTCCCCCGGGGATCTTCAACGCATCACAACTGAGATACTCCATACATATGTATGCAGTCCCATTTTCGGCTGGGGTTGGTAAAGATCGTACGGTTGATCTTTTGGGATCAATAGCGTCATCGAGAGCGACGGAGTCTCGGAGCACTTAAGTGACTGGGAACCTGGACTAGCTTCCCAAGCCAAACCCACCCCTCAGAACCAAGCGAAAACGGCGCCGCGCCCCCATCGGACATGAACCCCAAATAATCATCTTAGGTGCGATGTATGAATGATATCGAGCCTGGAGGGCCCCTCGAGCTCTTGACTCTTAAGCAGGCATCTCGTTGAGCAAGGCCTAGTCAAACCCCCACATGGATATTCTCCATGAGGGTGTCATGGCGACGTGTTTTGTGGCTTGCAAAATAAAAAATAAATAAAGAAATAAATTCACGCTCCATCAGGATGGTACCACCTATTTTGAAAGCTTGCAGATTAAGTTAATCTCTATGGTACAACGGTGGAATGTGTATCGTCCAGGGTGCAGGAAAGTGGCACCGAGCGAAATTCCTGCGTGTCTGTCAAACCTCACAGGATCAAGGCGTTCCGAGGAGATTGGTGGCACTATATGGATCAAGATGGAGACATTGACGAAGGTTCCACAAGCTGTATTCTGTATTAGCACCATTTATTTTATTTTCATAGTTTCTTGCAAATCAGCCATCACTCTGGCAAGCCAGGCGCGCAAGCTGTACTAGGCAATACACAAGCCACCAGGATTTTGTAACGATCGAAATGTCCACATTATGTACGATAAACTCGAGGGGCAGGGGCATTAGTCCATAAACAGGAATATGGGAGGATGATGATGCTCAAAAATCTGGGATCGAGCAGCGTGGGCATACTAATCCCAACCTGAGATGATGGGTCATATCATTCTTTCCACCGCATCTCATAGGCTCGTTAGATTAATGGCGATCAACCTTGCTCTCTCTTTCGCAATAACCAAAGAAGAAAAATAAATAAATAAATAAAATCGATGAGCTTTGTTAAACGCGAGAAGGCTCGATACCCGCTTCATGGAAACAATTTTAAAAATACCCCCATGTAAGTATGATTGTATGTACCACGTATGGGTGGGGATGCATGCCTGCGTCCCAGCCCAGGTCAACACCGGAATTTGCGCATGCAGCCGGAAAGGGCAACGGTCAGTGTCTGACCAGCAGCCATGGTCATTCTTCTGCCTCAGACACTCGCATGCGCCAATGTTCTAAATGATAGACAAGGAAGGTGGAAAGGAGGGGAAGGGAAGGGGTGGGTTAGGAAATGAAATAATAACAAACTCTGTAAAGTAGTGACTACAATCCATGTGTAGATGATCTCACTCAGGTGAAACATACGCCTGTCGATGTATTATCTCCACTCATGTGGTTCAGATCTCGGCTAGGGAATGGGTAATTCAAAGCACATTCCATTCCCAAAAAAGTACATTATTGTGCCTGCGAAGGCGCTCCTCCATGCATATGTATTCCAGAGGGTAATACTCACGGAAGTCCTTGAAGAATGGACCGGGTAAATATGAATGAGGGCGATTTCCAAGTCTTCCCTGCGTTTGAAGTTTTAAAGTTGAGAAGAGCGATTTAAATGAGGCGGAAGGATGGCTGAGACGGGTATGCGACAAGATGTTTCGACAGATAAATATATATCGAGGCGACGACAATATTAATGAAATATTCTGATGTTCTTTTTTTAACCATAATAAGATGCCACTTGACAACTCTTTTCCCCCAAACGTGGGATTGTGCGATTGAAACAGCCACCTAGCTTTAATGCTTGGAGGAGTGTTTCACTCTAATGGGAAAGTGGCGGCGAGCACCTTGAATACAATGCTGAAAAGTATCAGAGGACGGGAGTTGACAAGGAGGCTGGCCAGTTTTTTTTTTCTTTCTTTTTTTTGCGAGTAAAAATAAAAACAAAATAAATTTTTATTGAATGAGTTTTTAGAGGAGCTGGGGGAACCAAATGAACAGAAAATAAAGAAAAGCAGGAGGAATGTGATCAAGATCAGAGGAAACAACTTCCCGAAGCTGATCATGATGATGACGGAGCCATCAACCATGAACGGCTATGCCCGAGATCTCAAGCAAGGGAAAGCGGGGAGCGTCACTCTGAACCATGGAACAAATCGCTCAGGTATGGGGGAGAAAATAACTACCTATAAGTTTGCTTTTCTTATGCTGACCTGATAATAATATTTATTTTCACCTTGCGACCCTGAACTCGATAGGGGTTGGGATAACAGAAGTACAGACGAGGAAAGACCCGCACCCCGTCTTGCAGGAGGGGATCTGGCCATGGCTGCAGCCAGGTGATGAGTGGTTGTGCCGCGCCGCCGAGAGGGTGGTCAGATCTCTTCCAGTTGCGATTTCAACGGCGAAGGTTTTTTGGACTAGCTGCAAGCGGCGATAGGCGTCGCTGTGTGTGTCTTGCTGATGGGCGATCCGGCTTCTCCACTGCGATCGTTTCCAGATCTGGGCCAAGGAGAGGGAGAAATTTATCCATTGGTACTCCGTACAATTCGATCCCATCCTCCAGGCTTCAAAGTTCAGCTTGGATTTCTTTTTTCTCCCCTTTTCTCTTCCCTTATTTTAGTCTTCTTTGATATTTCCTTTTATATTTATTTATTTAATCGTGTACTTTCTTCAATTTTTTTTAATCTTGTATCTTGGTGAGAGCATTAGAATTTAGCCCGCTTTTTCCCTGGCTTCCAACTACTAAGTACTTACCAACTTTCATTGAAAAGTATTTATTTCCGTTAGACTTTATGAAGAAAGCATTAACTATATTCTGTTTAGCACAAGAACAACACGTTGCATGGAGAAGTCAAGTTTCTATATATCACATTTTAAAATCAATGGATTTCCGGGATTTGAGCAGATTGTATGATTATTCTTATAATAATCACTCGTGTTGCTCCCAGCCCCTTGAGGTTGGAGGTGATTTGGTTCGCAATGGACCGCAAAGCCACTGGGGAAGGCAGAAAACTGAATGCCAAAAAAAAAGGCACAAAAAATTGTTTCAACATCTCCAAGTCGATTGGACTAACACTTATCTATCATACGTGAAACATATATCGATCCTCTTGACCTGACCATTCGGAGATCTTCCTGTCCTGACCAGATGGTTTTAATAGCACACTTGCCCTCTGATGCTGCAACAGCAGCATGATGCTACAGATTATTCATGCTCATCCTAGCTGTCTGTGATTTATTTATCGCTTTTAAATACGGAGTAATGTGTACTTGAAGGAGGGAATATGAAAATCGGCTTTCTCAAATATCAGGAAGGTCATTGAACTTGTTACTTCACAATGATCCCAGATCTTGTTTATTAATATAATTTACTACCTTTCATGACCATGCCACTGGGGTTTGTTTGGAGGGACTTATACCAAATTAGAAACTTAAAGTCAAGTCAGTCAAGCCATCTTCGACGGAGGTGTGTGATAAATTCCACTTTTTTTTTGTTTTTCCCTTGCCTGCTGGCTCGGCCTCAGAACACTGGGAGTGGGCAAGTGGTCAACAAATCCTCCCGTCCTCTTTCCCTTTTTTGATTATTCTTTTCTTTTCTTTAATTATTTGATTAAAGTCAGCCAGCCGTTCCCCTAATTTGCATAGCGCGCGATCTATGGATCTCAACACTTAATCAATTACCTTAGCCCAATCCTTGACCCGATGGTGAGAGAGAGGAGTTACCATCATTACTAGTAGTATTATTAAAATTTGGGCTCAACCCCCGCTCTCTGTTTCGTACATCATACTCATACCATGTATCTTGCTTAAGTCTATACCTTATACAATACCCCTAATACTACTTAGTCGTACACACTTGAAAGTGGCTGTCATGAGGATTCTGTGATCGCAATACCACATTCCAGCCATCAGCTCAAATCAAGATTTTCCCATCTTCTGTCCCGTAAGATCGATCCTGGATGAAAAAGCTCCCAAGCGTATCATGTTTGGTAAAAGTTTCATTCAGAGACTTCGTATCTATTTCTTGCTTTTTTACAGAGTTGATTGTATCTGGTCCCCTTTACCAAAAATTGACTGCAGTTGCGAATAGTTGGAAAGAATAAGAAGTATATCAAAGATAATTTTAAAAAGAAGTAAAGCAGTTAATAATTTATATAAAAAACCTGGGATTTTTTTTGGAAAAAAATATGTCTAGATCTTTAATACTAGATGGTACCAGGTACAGTGGTGTATTTGATCTCAAGTAATAAAATAATAAAAATTGGGAAATCCAGAATTAAAAAATGGTATTAATTTTTTTATTTTTTAAATTTGATTTATTAATTTTATTCTTTTTTTCCTATTTTTTTCGGGCCAGGGACAGCCCCCCTGGTAAGGCTCCATCGCTCCCCACCAAGATATCCGCACATCGCCAATATGATCCCAACTCACTCCACACTTCTTCGAAGATCCGCAGTTCGCAGCCCGTAAAGCTTCTGTAATTCGCCGTAACTTTAAACCGGTTACTACTGCCAGCATGATTCGACAATCTTGTCGCAGTAGTCCGCTCTGGCTCCTGTGTCTGTCTTTTGAATTTCAGGTCTGAGCTCATCTGTCCTGAGCCGATGTCGTCTTGGTAGCTCCTGTTTGGATCCTCCCATATCTTTCGTGTGCGGGCCTGGTTGTGGCGGTCTTTGGAATATTAGTCCTGAGGAGACCTAGTTTGCTAGGTATTAATATTTATTTAGCCCTTTTTTTGTGGTAATTATTATTATTCTCATTATTATTTATTTTATTATAATAATAATAATGCCAATAATAATCGTCTTCTAGGACTGCTTCTCTTCCTCATCCTTCTTATTGTCGCCATTACCTTGGCTTGTCTGCCCACCTTGAACTTACCGGAGGGATTTACTTTTACTCTTTCTCCCTTTTCACATTTCTCGCATTCCAAACTAAAGCAAGACGATAGATACAATCCTTTCTTCTTGCCCAAGTACCCCCGATACCATCCATTACCTCTCAGTTCTTGCATTTCTTCTCTCCCCCACCATCCGCCTCTCATCCCCTTCTCATCAGGCTTTTGACATCCGATCTCCTCCGTTCAAAGGCTTTAATGTCCCTGGTTAGCCTAAAATATAATTAATCTGTTTTATTGCCTGAGGCAGAAAATACATTGGGAAAGGGTTACAAAAAGAAAAAGGGCACCGCTGCCGTTTCCACGCGACGCATTCATCTCTATCCCTTGCGTGCACTGCGCCTCGCCGCTCTCTTCCCGCCCGCAAACTCAACATCATCAAATCAACCTTTTGGTGTATCGGAGTCAAATAAAATCTGATCGTTAATATTCTACTTTGGCTTTGGCGGACAGACTGGGCTTTGGACAGATGGTTGCTCGAAACGCAGAAAAGGCCGTTCCGATCTGATCTGTTCTCTGCACGCTGCGGGTGCGTCCCGTACTTTTCGATTTCCCTTCTCGAGGACCATCATTTGACAATTGCGGGTATTATAATCGCGATCGCATTGCCTGCAGATTGCCTGATCTCTAGGCGCCACTTTTCCTACACGGAGTTCGTTCCAATCATTGTGTTGACTTGGAGTTGCCGCTCTCCATCGCTTGCTGCCTTTCTCGGTTGACCCAGAGAAGCTCCGAAATTCCTCTGTCCGACTTGCGTTCGATCTCGCCCGATATAATCTCTCTCCCCCCACAACCGCCACCACTCCAGACAACTCTGGTTGAAGACAAGTGGCACTGCTAATATTTTTATTTTGCTTTTAATATTTTTTCAAAGGGTTTAATCTCTATTTAATTGTCAGGAGATCCATACTTGACCGGAAGGCGCATCGCTGTTGCTATCGAACCGATTTATTTTTTCCTTTTTTCGGGTTCCGACTTTCGCTGCGCCCGCGCCTTTTCTATTCTTCCCAAGACACGACCACTAGACTCATTACAAATTTACCAAACGCCCTTAATTTCCCCCGAGTATTGGGGACGATACGTCTTCAACAAACCTTCGGAAGTACTTGCAAGTGGATGAAGCTGGGGACATATTGTAGTGGACTCGTCGAAGATCACTAGCTGCGCGATGGGGTCACTGGAGGCTGGACATAGACACAGGTTCGTCCGAATACCCTTGGATTTTTTTTTTCTCTCCCCTGCTGCTTTGATCGTGTCGGAGCGAGGGAACTCACTCTTTTTTATCTGGCTCAGGGATCATCTCCCAGCTATAGGTTTCTTAGGCAAAGACGGGGCTGGGTATCCCCCGAAACATCCCCCCTCCGCCAGAGCCTCCGCTACATCTCCAACACCTCTTCTTAGTCCAACGACGATGTACTCTGGACAACCGCTACCCTTTTCATACTCCACAACTCCTACCAGTGCAGGACCTGGATATATCTCCCCTCCAGACTCGCGACGTATCCTCGATGACGAAAAAGAAAAGCAACCCCCTAGACAATCACTACCATCGATTCATGAAGCCTTAGGAAACGATAACCCCTTACCATATCCTGGACCTCCTACCTCTGCGCCCCCTCAACAACCTCATACTGCGCCCCCTCCGCCGTCGCTTTCATCCAACCTGGTTGGCCGTCCTACTTCAGACGGGCCATCAGGACCACCCAACCCATTTTCAAACGGGGCTCCTTCGGGATCCTTTCTACGTGATTCTGCGCTTTCTCATCAGTCTCAACTGCAGGCGGAGGCGTCCCGATCAAGCCTTACTTCACTGAACACACAAGATTCGAGAACCGCATCTCTCCAGTCACTAAGCTCAGGAAAATCGCCAACACAAAGTGCCAAAACGGGTATTACTTCAATTTCGAGCTCGCAAACAGGTTCCGGGTACGATTATAACGCTCCTACATCCGCTGGTAGCGTTGCTTCTCCCAGTGGATATGGCGCATATTCGCAATCCTTCTCGTTCCAATCACAACCCCCTCCAAATGCACCCGCATATCCTGCGACTTCTTATGACTCTCGGGCTTACGGCGGTCCACGTGTTGAGGAGGTGAAAGGAGGGCTTTCAGGGCGTCCTCCTATTGGGGGCCAGCCTCCAGGTGACTCGGTTAAACGGCATTTGGACGTTTATGATGTAGAGTCGTCATTAAATGAGGTACGTATATTTTCTCTCAAAACAGTTGACGTTGAGTATTTTTCGAATCCCACTAACTTATTACGGTAGATTACCGAAATGAGCTCCCGGGCATTGGAATTCTCACGACACTACGCTGCAAAAGCACATCAAACACAGCGTTCTGGCCCCGTATATGGGTCTTTACCAACTCTCCAGGAAGTTGATGAGATGCTTAATATTCAACGCCGGAACCAGGATGCGCTAATTCGAATACGGACCGCGGTTCTAAACCAGGAGCATGCATTAGCCGAGCAGATTGCGCAGAGAAAAGCCTTCAAAACGGGTGGAGTTCATGACGATGACCACATGGCGATGTACCAGGAGGAATTCAAGGGAAGTGGCGGTTTTGCTGGCCCAGATTCCAAGAAACGGCGAGGAGTAAGTTGGTTTTTTTCCTTTCTTTTTTGTTATCCCAAAATCCCGATCTTTCATTCCGATTTCTCGTTATCCAATAATCCGCGTTTGCCATTGCTAACGGATTTGCCCCCACAGAAAGCTGCCCCTCCTGGTCGTTGCCACAGTTGCAACCGAGCAGAAACACCCGAATGGCGTCGTGGTCCAGATGGTGCTCGTACTTTGTGCAATGCTTGTGGCTTGCATTATGCTAAACTGACGCGCAAGATGGGCGCCAACAAGGCAGCATCATTAGGTTCCAACCTTAAACCTAAGACAGCTCTTGATTCAGCGTCGCCAAACAGCCATTAATATGTCAGCCCTACTTATTTATGTGGCGTTAAGACCGGCTTTGGGATTAGAAGTGTTAGGCGTTCTGAGTCTTTTTTTCCACTTTGGATTTTATACTCCCCATCATCTTTTTGGTTTTTCATTGGACATGATATTGCTTGATTGACTTGAGGGTCGGGCATTCGCTATTTGTCAGACGGTTTTGGGGCGACTTGTTTTTTTCTGACCATGTGAACTTATGTCTTGTCCTACTTGTCTCTGGAGTTGTTTCTTAATACCCTACGATGTTGTGGGTAAAGGCATATGGATAGACTTGGGTTTCTGCTGTTTTGCCTGCTGTACTTGTTGATCCCGTTTGCCCCCTCACATTTCTCTTGTCCTTGTTCCTTCTGTGCTTTTCTGTTTACAATTATACCCATATTTTCTTTACCATCTTATTAGTCTTTAGGGATCTGTGAACACAAGAGCTACATACAATATTATTATGCATTTACGCCAATTGTCAAGGAAATTATACAATATCCAGCCTATGCTTTGTCTTCCTATACTGAATGGCTATTTAGGGGGGGAGGAGCGTCCTAAAACTCCCCAGACACAGCATTATATTGCCACAAATGAATCTTGGCACTTAAAGGATCTTAAAGAGGGGTCCGCATTTTCATCCTCTCAACCCTTGGATCGAGATTATTGGCCATGGAAGCGATGGGGAGATCTTCGGTCAGATACACATGGTGTTATTGGCCACCGGGTCCGTGGCGGCGGCGCTCCCTTTTTTATTCCTTTATTTATAATTTTTCTTTTTGGTTACTAGCTTGGAATTGACTTCGGATAATATATACGAATATCCGAAAAGGCAATGTCTCTGGAATATTCAACTTTTAATGGTTCCTTGGTTGGATAGCCATTGCTATCCACCTGAAGACAAACCATGTGGTATACATTATGTAACGTAATATTGAAGAATTTCCTCGACGGGATATGTAGGGACGTTACTATGAGGTAGAGGGTCTGGATCTCAGCCTACTTATCTTAGTCTCAAAGTTCTCGATTCATTCACTCGATTGAGAAATCCACTGGGAATACCCTGGGGCCTGGAGTAAGGAGCAAGCAATTTCGGTCTGATCTTGCAGCGTGTTTAGATCCCCCTAAACTCAATCCTAGATATGTGTGACCAATGAGAGATTTGATTAGGCGAGAGCACGCTAGAACCAACCAGAACCGCCCCCGCGGATCGATCATCCCGAGAACCAAAGGTTTTCAACGAGGGAACCAAGTTTCGCGAAGGAAATGACGGAGTTTCCGCGCTTGTGCAACAAGGTTACGGCCGGTAGCACAAACAATGGAGAAAAAGATATATTCCCAGAGTTATTAATTCTTGGCAGGGAATAGTTATACAAAGTTACTTAGTTACCCTCATCCTCAGGCGACTTGGAACCCGCCGACCTCCGAATAACGAACTACGTACTCCGAGTCAGGGAGTAGGTAACTACCACCAAAGGAATTGGAATGACTAAATTGGAATTTTTAGTTGGGGGCCGCTTATCTAGAGTGGCGCGGATCTAGATTCCGGCTGGCTTTATTTCTTTCGGCTGCTAAGGTTCTTAGCACGCGAACTAGGTATCGAACTGTTACTTTCGATCGGATCTCATCGTCCCATCGCCATCTCATCTCATCTCATCGTGCATGAGAATCTCTTAAAAGAAAGGGTGGCTAGGCATCAAATCAACGCGCAGTTATTTCCTCCTGACGTATGCCCTCTCCTAGAGTGAGTCAGATACCTCAATTAAGGCTTCACTTCACCCAAAGGCCGAGTCAGCACCGCCGCTTTTGCAGTGCATGATAATTCTTGTATTTTTTTGGGTAATATAAATATATCCTCTTTTTCAAAGAAAAGCCCCAGCGTGAACACCGCGGCGTACTCCGTCAATATGCGAAAAAATTAAAAAAAATATATAGATATATATATAAATTGAAGGTGGGGATCGACTCTTAGGCGCCCCGCGGAGATACAATAATGGAGGCTATTTCCCCAGCTAATAACTAATTATTCTTTGGGGCTATTCAACCATTTGTCCTCTGAACCTTGAACCTCACAGGCTCACACCCACCGCACTACAAACTAGGAAAGTAGTAGGTACTTGTCCTTCAAAGGTTCCGGGCTTCCAAGTCGGCATCATGAACTCAGCCAATTATTGTGAATCGTCCATGCGCCTTGGCTCTGCCAAGTACTGACATATTGGACTGTGCATTTATCGCCAATTTAATTTGGAATTGCCCCCTCCCCCCATCGCTGAATATTATGAATATTAATATTTTGTAATTTATTTTAGTTCGCTTCTCTTCGCCTCTTGAGTCCCTGAGCCGATTCGTACATCTGCTATGACCACAGAGATCAAGATCAAACTTCGTCTTTCGGCCGTCGGTCGTCGATCTTGCCACCCGCCTTGAGGCTGTGTGGCAGTGGTGCCGCGTGATGGGAGAACCATTTCCATGGAATGGATGAACCCGAAATGATCTGAAGTTACGTCATTTATTTTGGTTTTTCCAGATCCTCCCGTTTAATTTTCTTCAAGTTTTTCTCATTTTCACAGCCACGGGTAATTTAGGGAAAGAATTTTTGAGGGAGGGTAGGCTTCTTTGCTGAGGAAATTGATAATGCGAAGTGTCGTCACCGCTTTCTTTTGTATCGCGCCCATCTCTTTGGCCGCATGTCCGTGCATGGATGGAGGCCGACCGCCCTCGGTGGCTTTAACGTTTTACAGCCAGGTGTGTTGAGGAGAGGCCCCACCACGATCGGCTGACCCAATCTCTCGGGCTCCCAAGCGGTGAAGCCCTTCCCAACAAACACTCGATTGATCTTTGATTCTTTACCACCCTGTGTCTGAAATAGATGGAGGAGTTAATCTATTCACGTCGTACAAGATGGTGATCGGACTATTGTGGCGGGAACTAAGATCATTGTCGACCAAGAAGGCACAAGGGAGTAAATACTTATCAAATAAAGGAAATGCCTCGCCTCCCAATGACGAGTCTTGTTTTTATTTCCCCCCCTGTTTCTTTGTTATGTTGGCGAGTGGGGGCAGGTCTCGTTGAGGCAAGGTTTCCTCTCACGTTTAGCTTTCGAGGAGCCCGAGAAGGTGAATATGAGAGTTATTGTTATTCTTATTTCCTTTTCGTTGTCTTCATGACATTGTTCTCTGACGTGTTAGTTGGGAAGAGCGTTTCCTGATGCCTCCTGATCGAGTTTCGAGTAGATATGCAAGGATGCCTGCTGGATGTACTTACCTAAGTACATGCATGCAGGCTGATACTCTGTATAGCTCTACTCCGTATCAGGAAGCGAACATTCTGTTCTTTGCTTGGAGTTCTGTCAGAGATTGGGGATGTGTGCATGTCCGTCTCTCTGTCATTCAATAATACCGCTTCTCTCCCAAACCCCGCTAGTTTTGACACTATTTATCACGCGCTTAGCTCGAGAATAGTGAGTCTTCCATTTGCTTATCTCCCTTGATCAGCAATGACAGCGGAAGTGCTCGCCAAAATGCAGCTTTGGATCAATAGGGGCCTCGCCCGGAGTCCCCCCTCCCCCCAAAAGCAAGTTGATGGAGCCCGGGGAGGGGCGCCTTCTCTGCTGTCTGCGGAAAGGAGGGGATCGGAGGCGGAGGATATAAAATGACTGACGAATAGCTTCGGCAGATCGGGGCAAGATCTCCACGGATGGAAGGAGATTCCGTGAATGTAGGCCTATCATTCATGCTTAAGGATTTGAGGTGGATCGGTGGTTCAGACGATGTACTACTGAAACTATTTGATCTGATCTTCGATTTGAATAATACGAAAGTTACTGGGTCCGCTAAATTCCCGATCAGGCAAAAAATATTTTCAGAAAATAATGAAAGTTAAGGCGTGCTGTATTGTGTGGTGTATGGCGTAATTATTGGTTTTGACTGGGATTCCCCTGCTTCCACTGACCCTCCTGGGAGTTTCACTGTGTCCTCCGTATTAGCAGGCGTCGCCGGCACCAGGGCAAAGGGGGGAAATACAGTGGTATCCTAGAACTCGAAGTACATCAAGTTACTCACCCTTCCTGTCTGTCATGGTATAGTATTGCTCATTTTTCTCATGCTTTGAAATATTCATCCAGTAACAAGGACTTTTCTTTCGTTTTTTAAACCCTTCCCCCCCCACACACCTGGTTGTATTTCCTTCACTCCTATGATTACATGTCCAGGCCCTTTCTCCCATAAATATGACAAGATGGGGCTGTGCTTTGAGCATGCCGTGAAACATGAGACATTGATGACACGCCATCCTTTTTTCTTTGAACCCTCTTTTTAAGGAATTCTTTGTCCATACATCAGATCAGAGAAACTTCTGTTGTTGAATGCCGTTACACAACAGCAATAGTTACTATGGAGCTTTCAAATTCTCGAATTCCAAGTGGGAAGATCACTCTCCGTGTGACTCAAAAAGATAAATCATCCGACGTGTTTGATATCCTTGAATCATGCTACCCTCCTTCTATGCAGCAGACATGGACAAACGTGGGAAGAAACGATAAGGGGCCAGTCTCCCCGAGATGTGTGTGGGAAGGGCATAATGAACCTCTTTACTGATTTTAACGTGTTTAGTGTGTTTACATGTGGCTTTAGACCTTATTTTAATATTATTTATTTGAATTTTTTTTTTTTTTTTTTTTTTTTTCACTTACCCGTCTGGAAATACCCCGTACGCTTGGTGAAATAAAGGAATTCTCAGCGTAAGCACTATGTACAGTAGTTGCATCGAAAGTACAGATCTAGCTCTGCATATGGACGATCAAATCAGACTGCTAAACTGTATCTCCTCACTATTGAGCGTGACAAAAGTTTATGCTTGGTGCGGTGGCTGAGATTATTCCGTCAGCAGATGGAGCCGCGATAATCGGGCCAATCGACATCGAAACTACCAAAGTATTCAAGTCCTGAATGGGAATGGTCCAGCTGAGCCCCTGAGATGAGAAGGGGCATGAACACGAGGGGGAGGAACGAAGAAAAAGTAAGAATGATGGAAGCTGAGAGCCATGCATGGGTGCCTTAATGGGACGGAACCAACTTTCCCCTTTCAAAAAGACACGCAGGCAGCCGCCGGATTGTTCTTTTGAATTCCGGTTTTTCTTTTTGTTCAATTTCAATTGATGGTTGTTGCTCTAAATGTATGGAGACGATGTAAAAGCAAAGTAAAATACAGAGCCCTGTAAAAAGAATACAGCGTTAAATGGGGAAAAAAAAAATTAGACATTGAGGGGAAAGGGCTTCGTCCCAAGAAATCGTTGGATATGAGTATCCATTGCACCCCTCAAAACCGAAAGGATTATGATGCTCGCCATGAATAAAAGCAACTAGGGTTAACCTAAGCTCCTCCGATCCAGCATGGTTGCACATATACCGCATACAGAATGATCTCCGATGCATGGCAAACATTCTCACGTGTCCCGAACCTACGAGGGAAGTACTAATACTAGGTACTACCTACCGACTCCACCCCTCGATGTTAGAGTCGCAGACAAAGGCCATGTAAGGATAGAAGGGTGGCACTACTTGAAAATCAGGCAAGGAAAGCCTTCCCTGCCTGATAAACGGAGTTCGCCGGACATGCATGCTACCCATATTCCGTCAGTAGAAGAGAGTGTAGCAGGCTTACTGGTGACCACGCGACCCTTAGCCAAGGGTGTAACAATAGACCACCGAGAATAGAGAACCTTAGGATATGATGTAGACCAAATTAGGAGAGAAACTCGGAAAGGTGAACGAAAGAACGGACGCTAATCCAAACTGGGGTCTTCATCGTTTCGCCCGCAGTGATTCGACACCCCAGCTCCCTACTACTTACCATGATGAGGGATTTTCCTCGAGATTTCTGGAAGATGGATAGTCGATAGGTACCAAGACACGATCGTCGATCAGAATCTAGCGAAACAAAGAAAGCGTCCGCGTCATCCCACATTAGGACCTTGGGTGATGGCACTGGTGGAAAGGAAACCTATTGAGGTTGCTGCTCTTGGTAGTTTCTTTGTTCGGCCCCATTGGCTAAGGCTATCTTTTAAACTTATACAGAGGACGCGATTATAAGCCTGAGTGGTTACACTGCAGGCCTGTCGCCGGATGCCCTACCCAAATAAGGGAGTGGATATTACTGGAATGATTCCAGAATAACACTAAAAGAGAATATGTGTGTTTCGAGAGGTCGCTGCATTGCAGTTAATTGCCTTTCGTATCTACTGCACTATTGATGAATGAGGCGAGGCCCCCATCAAGCCCAGGTTATGGCTGACATTTTAATTTTTATTAGCTGCGCAGAAGGAGATGTTGGAACCTCGGGTCCACAATGCAGATGTACCCATATTATCAAAGACCCTTTCTTGCGAATGGGAAACCCCGACTGTACGTCGCTTGCAGAGCCACGACACCTTGAAACCGGGAGAAGCCGTTCACCTGTCTTCGAGTCGAGCCAGTAGTTTTGTTGTACTTGGGTAATATTTTACCCTTCGAGAGGAATTGCCGACAAAGCGCTAACTTGGGAAGGGTGGAGGAACTTTTGACCCCAAATGACCCAGCAGAAGGCCGGTTCGGTTCGAACTATGGGGAACCCAGGTGCGGGAGAGATGAGAAATGGCTGATTACTTCTCTTGTGAAGAGGGACGATCGATCTCTTGGCTGTTAAATCAATGGAGAGCAGATGATTTCATTGGACAAATCATTATGTTGAGTTTTACGTATGCAACTTATTTCACGATCAGAGTCGGAGTATTTTTTTTTTTTTTTCAATAATTCTCAGAATCCGCCCTGATTTTGTATCAGACTATTCGATCTACACCATCAAAGGGCTCCACTTTGGTAACAACTGGCAACTATAAAGAAGAAGAAGAAGAAGAAGAAGAAGAAGAAGAAGAAGAAGAAGAAGAAGAAGAAGAAGAAGAAGAAGAAGAGAGAATAAATAAAAATGAAAAATAATTATAAAGAAATAACTCTGTCACCTTTCTCACAGGCTTCTAATACAGAAAGATGTTTTGCTTGCAGAAGATAGGCTCTTATTGCATAAGTTGAAAGAACCTGTGGATCTAAAGATTCGATCTTGGTGAAGGGGCCATAAATACTCCACAGCGGCTCCTAGTTCGTGTTTGGCTTCGGAAATAAAAAAAGACCAAATGATTTGAGAGGGAAGTCAGACAACCCTGGAGATCCACAAAGGAAGCGGGAAAAGAAAATCCTTGACTTTTATTGATCAACCGAAAGCGATTTGGAATACAAGAATTTGGAATTCTCTTCCAAGGTGGTGGGATTTACTCATGCATGCATGCTTAGGCTGCGATGAGACAAACCCACTACGCCTAGGAAGAGCTAGTGCAAACTGAGATCGCTGATCCAGATCGATCGGGTGGGATCCTTTCCTCTCTTTCTTTTTTACTCCGCTCCGTCTGAAATGAAGAAGAAAGAAAACCCATGAGGAGTTTTCAGATCCACCTAACAATGCAAGGCGCTGATAGGATATCACCATCGCCTTCAATTGTATGGAATCGATCGGGTTTCGGTGTTTCCGCAGTGCATACTCGTACATCCAGAGGCCGACTCAGCGCTTTCCCGTCCCTACGCGCAAAAGAATCAATGACAGCTGTCATCATTATTGACAGGGGCTTCAAGCTTGTCTTGTCTCACCGCTGGCTGGAAGATGGCGTTGATTTTTTTTTCTCCAAGGCACCAAAAAAGGCACCGAGTTAAGGCACCCATCGTATTTTTGTTTTGTCTTACTGTTAGTGGGATTTTTAAAATTACATAGTACTAGTACGAATACTACTAGTACTACTTTAGTAGTACCTCCCTCGAAAAGTACTGTCCGACATTGCCTGGTGTCAGAGTATGCTCTAAACATTAAACATAGCAAAATTCCTCACAAATAAATCAGACCCCTGTCGGTATCAGAGCCATATTACAGACTTGGCATCCAAAAGCGTTGGCTTCCTCAGCCGGTTGTCGCATTGAAACACAAGTACTTCGAGGGCACGGCAACCTCAAAGATTTCAGATAGCAGTAATTCCCTCGAGTCGCCCGATCGAACGGGTTTTAGAGAAGGCAGCCGTCAGCACTCGGACAGGATACGTGAAAGTGTGAATGCATGACCTGTCAAAGGAATGGCCTCTTCAGAGAAAAGCTTTATGTAGGAATATGGGGCCGTGTGAGATCAGTTATAATTACATACATATGACCTGTCAATTAAGATGGCCAAAATGTAGATTTGGGGAAAGAAATAATAAAAAAAGAAGCTTCAGTAATATCAAGGTAAGTATTTTCTTCCATGCTTGTCTTTAAAGATGTACAATATTGTATAAGTTGGTCCTCCATGAAAAGTCAAGGCTGGTTGGTGGTTTGAAGAGCTTGATTGGCAAGTCAATGCATAATCGTAGCTCAGGAGGAAACTAACTAAAAAGTACATGCCTCCGAACAAAATATCAAATAAGCAATCTAATTCCAATCTAATTCCTTTGGATGTTTGCTGTGTCTTATAATTCTCGAGGGAATACTCTTCATCCTCCAAGGATGGTTCGAAGCTGATGGGAGCATGTTAAGTTCACCAAAGTAGGGAGGGACCTTCGACCTACGGTGATAAGATCATTCACCTCTTATCACCATCATGTGTCATCACGTGCGGGGAAGGCTCCCCTCCACTCACTTCGTCCCACCTTCCCGACATCAGTGACACGCAGCTGCATCTTCTCTAAAACATCGGGTGCTTGCCGTTCAATCAATAGGCCCAATGGTTTGACTTTGCCTCTTAAGATATTGTCGTAAATTGGGCTTTCTGGTGTTGCTTATCCCATGGTCCAGATACAGATATCGTTTCCAATAAAGGATTTCTAAACAGTTATTTTCAAGGACATCCGAATTTCACAGCGCGATGGCACACAAATCTATAACAGAGATCCCAACCGTGTCATTACTATATAAACTCAGGCGCCTGGCCCCGACCACTCAAAGTTTGGCACCGCCTTCAAAGGCTTTCAATGACACCATTTCTCTGATCCGCCATGATATAACGAAACTGCAAGGCGTGGACTGTATCGTCAATGCAGCTAATCATTCTCTTCTTGGTGGTGGAGGCGTGGACGGCGCCATCCACCGGGCTGCTGGTCGTAGCCTATTAGAAGAGTGTCGCACATTAGACGGGTGCGATACCGGTGACGCCAAAATAACCTCCGCGTACCAACTCCCATGCAAGCGAGTAATCCATGCAGTTGGCCCGATCTATCCATTTGAGAAACGCAAAGGTGAAGACAGACCCGAGTCTCTTCTGCGGAGTTGCTACCGTCGAAGTTTCGAGTTGGCTGTCCAGAATGGTATGAAGAGCATTGCTTTTGCAGCGATCAGTACTGGCATATATGGATATCCGAGCAAAGAAGCCGCTAGGGCAGTCCTTGATGAGACACGAAAATTTTTGGAGGGCGAAGATAATTCTGGAAAGTTGGAAAGAGTTATCTTCTGCAACTTCGAGGTTAAAGATGAGTCGGCATACGAAGAGTTAATCCCGTAAGTAGTTTTCTCCCGTCCAGCATTTATATCGCGAGCATGGGCTAAATCAGATAATCAGTCTTTTCTTCCCCCCGGTAGAACATGATACCACACACGCAGGTAGCTCATCTGAAACCCAGTCAACCTATGACAAAGAAAAGGAAAAGGAACCCTCTCCACCTCCTGAAATACTCGCAGCTAAACTCCCCGACCCGCCGACTGCGGAGCCTTCCTTGGACGGTCAGCCGGAAAGTAAGAAACAGAAGGTGAGAGCAGACAAAGGATGGGATGATACGAGGTTCCAAGGCCAACATCTCGCGGGAACTTCAGACGACAAAAGTGAAGATGACTGGGAAGAAGTAGAAAGATCCGACGGCGGTCGAACAGAAAAGCTGGAAGATGACCCAGTCGAGATCGACCGGCCGTCTGAAACAGATGTACACAGTGTTCAATCCAGCGGGATAATTGACATGGTTCAGTCTCACTCAACGGACGGTTTCTTGGAAAAGGATTGATTGTACAATATGATTTTGGTGATTGGCGATGGATGGTATACTTCCCCAAAACAACTCATCAATCAGTACAGCAAACCATTGTGTTGAGTTTTGCATTATGTTTATAATGAATTTTTCATTTCCTTTTCTTTACGTTTTTAATTTCAGTCTTTTGGGCAGAGGAAAACAAAACTTTGTCAATTATAGGGCAGAATACCACGTATTGGAGAAGTTCTACATTGTTACCAGGCTATCATGAAGAACAATACAGGGTCAAGTTAAAGGCAAGGTGAATAATGGTCCGTCGTATGATATTGGTTTAGCATCACACGACAAGCCAAGGCCGTATTTGGATGGTTCTTAGATGTCTTTGGCTTTTAGTAAGCTTATTATAGGTACTATACAGTACAACGTGGATTATATATGTCATTTCCCTTTCCAAGGGTCGGTGTAATTCTTCTACCCCAAACACAGTAACCGCCCCGGTTCCTCTACGACACCCACTACCACGTGTCGGCCACACGGTGCCCTGCCATTACTGAGGTCGCGAGATAGCCTGTGCACGAGCCTGTGGAGGGGAAACGGTTCTTTCTCGGGACCTGCAGAGCAATGACGCCGTAGCTCCGAGGCAGCTAGCTTCCATGGCTGACTTAGGGGTAATGTTCAGATTTTCCTTGTATCGACAGAACCCTAGGGTGGCATGAGAGGCGGTACGGAAGGTACCAGCCACCCGGTAGTACCTGGTGTTGAACGCTCTCTAGTGCCTTCTGGTAAGCCTGACTCCGGATAACCCACATCGAACAGCCAGAAAGGATTTGTGGGGTCAGAACCGTGATGTACATCTAGTGGTTGGAGATAGGATGCACCGACGGCATCAATGGCTCACCCTGCGGTAGTTAGCCGGACATCTTCCGGTTTGCCTTCCTGGAGCTGGTCGATCTCGGATGCGATGCTTAACACCCAGCGATCTTTTTCCAATCGGCTCCGTGCTTTAAACACTATGGTTCGTCCATGAACTCCTAGCTTAGAAACCTGCTTTAAGCTTTGTCTTTTTTGGCCCTTTTCACCAAGCTCTGATGATCGAAAAAAGTTCTTTCGTAAAGGCTGCCAAACAACAAAAGTGATTGCTGTATCTTCGTCGCTGCTTGTGTATAGATCTGATGAGAGGTACACACGAGGTAGGGTGTGATGGCCGGGATGGTTGCTATCAAAAGTTTGGTTTGCATAAAGCAGGTCAGACTCTGTCAGAAGCCCGGAGTAAATATAGCAATTATTAAGTTCAATCGTTGATTCAAGGCGGTGGTGAATATGGGGCACTTTGGCACCGCTCCGCTTTCTAAGATAGCTTTGATAAATCAAAAGCTTCCCCAGAGTAAGGACAACATGGCAGAGTTTGAATGTTCCATGGCGACGAGGTTTCTTATAGAGCTGGCCGGACATCTAGGGACTGCTGTATTAGCTTAATTACTCGATTCCCATGCTTGGATTGTGGTGGCGTACCTTAATTGGTCGACAGCCTGACAGTGCGCACAAGTTGTGCAGCAATGGCGACGCTTCGGCCTTCTTGACTTCCCACTTGGAAAATTGCCCTATCATGGACTCTAGCTCTTCGTCGATATCTAAGCGCTCTAGGTTACGTTGCCGAATAGCCTTGAGCTCGGCAGAATCGGCTGCGGTTCTCGCTTTCCAATATTTTACGAGAGCTTCGAGTCTTTTCATCCATTCGTCTCTTGTGCTCTCGTTAAATGCCCGGAAGCGAGCGACAAGGCCATTTTCCAGGAGAATCTCAAAGGTCTTGTCATTGTCTGGTTCTCTCTGGTGCCGCTCTGTATTATCAGTGTTGGTGTGGTGGAACTCGGTCTGTGAGGCCCGAGCCCTAAGGCCGACGTCACGGACATAACGCACTTCTTGTATTTGGCATATATCGATAAACCCTTCAGAATGGCTGAGGTTGTGAATATTCCTCCGTATTTGCGCATACGCTTCTTCGTCGTGGCGCTTCAGATGGTCGTTGTTTCCGCTTGAAAGCCAGCTGATCTCCCCATTTTCGATTGGGAAAGGATCAATATCATAGCAAAGCGGCATTTCGTCCAGAATTTCCTGTGCTGATGGTATACTAGATTCCCTTGGGCATAGCCTCGGGGGGGCAGGTGGCAGGGCCTTTGATGGTTTGCAGAAAAACAAATAATGGTCCTGGCAGAAGAAGTACAGGCGCTTGAAGAACATCCTGTTTATTCGCTTGTGTACTCCTTTTTGGGACGTGAGACGTATTAGGAACCCTTCGACAGGTTTAGGTTCGTCATCTCTTTCATTACCAAAATTCACAAAAGTATTATAGTGTTGTCTTGGACGTAGCTCAAGCTCATGGGTACGCTGCATCGCGAGTGAGCCGTACATTTTTTCTTCGTTAGGGCCAAACACCCACTCCAGCCGATCATATCGTTTCCATGCAAGGCCCATGCTTTCATAATTTGACCATTGCTTTAGAATGTCAGCCCACTCGGGGTGGTTTTGCAGTACTTCCATACAGCCTCGTACGATAGACGTGCATGCGAACCGTTCTACCGCTGCGGACCGGGGAAGAGTACCGTTATCCCGCTGAGTTGTGTTGTGGCCGGATTCCGACTGCCCAAATGGATTGCGAAAAACAATGGACACGTCGAGATCTGGAACATTTATCAAAAGGGAAGAAGGCTGCCGCCACCCTAAGGTGTGGGTTAAAAAGGTATACCACTCTACTGCGTGAGCAGTAGATTTTGGGCGTAAGACATACACCCTAGTCCCTTGTTTGTACTTGTTCCAAATGACGATTGTTTTGTCCAGGTGTGAGTACAAATTTACCCTGGCTTTCTTTTTTCCCAGTGAGATTTTGTGGTAAGGAGACACTTTGCAGTCCGACTTTTGTATCTCTGGAATAACACGCGTCTTATACATTTCAAGGGTAAAAGGTGCACTTTCGTCTGAAGTGGATCGGCAAGCCACTAGGAACTCTCTCCAATTATCCTGGACTCGACATTCCATCCTTAAGCTATCAAATTCGGTGTAGTCTTCCGGAAGGTCATCCTTGATCGTCTCCTCAACCCGTACTAGCATTTTTTCTGCCTTTATAACCTCTCCTTCTTGCAATTTGCGTCGACGAAGAAGCCATTCCGGAACCAAACTTTGGGTTTTGGAGATTCTGGATAAGAGCCGCTGCTGCTTATCTAGTAGATTGTCGTCGAGGGTATAGCGAGTAGCTATTTTTGTAAAAGGAAACATAGGGTCCTGCCACAGCCGTCGTTCATCAGACATTTCACCTTCTTCGCCCACATTCTCACATTGAGGGTCCTGGTGCTCCAGACCAGTAGACGTTGCTGTCTGGCGTTTCGTTTTTCCTTTGTTTCGGGGGTTTGATCTCAGTAATGGAGTCGTGGACCCAGAGCTACTAGCAGGTTCGGCGGGGCATGACTGACTTGCGCCATATTGGCCGGAAGTACTTAGCGTTCGAATCTGCTGCACTTCGGCGAGTGGCGTCTGATACGCCCTTTCGCTGAGCCCAGAAGGAGAAAGGCCAGTATGTGTGGAAGCCGGTCCATACTCCCGCGCGGTAAAATATGAAGATGTCGCGTCATGTCCAACACTGATCGGGACTCCTTCATCCTCGTCTTCGTCTGAAGCCAAACCACCCGCGGCTGAGGCGGTCGGGGATGAGGCCCTTCCTCCTTCCTCAAGTGGGCGGTGAGGTAAATTCCTAAGACTTGGTGCCGGATTCACTGCTTCGAGTTCGTCATGGTCATGTTCCCTGCTTATTCTGTTCCTATCCGAGATATCTGGTACGCCTGTATCGGATGATTGGTCCCTGTCATGCTCGGGGCGTATTTCTTCCGCAGAGAATGTAGCTGTCCTTGATGCATAATTTCTGAACTTCAGCCGTTTCTTATACCAGGACTTGCGGTGATTCTGCAGCCAGCCTTTGGGAATTGGTCCGATGAAAAATCGCCTGTTTGTCATGTGGACATGGCTTGCGGAAGCATGTCGCTTTTTTCCAGAGGTCAGTAATTCAATATCGGCTATGAAGACTTGGTCTGACACCATACCAATTTCTCCACCGTGTAGGAGCCCGGCTCCAAGCCATGGTGGTGTTCATGAAATACTACGCGTGGGTCAGTATCCATTGTTCCATCGCCACGGAGACGCTGATCGGTGGTGGAAAGAGTGCTCATTGCATCTTCCAGATATGGAGGCTTGAGGGAAGGCAAGCTACAAAAAATAAACTGTCATTGGAAATTGTTCGAATTTAGTAGACAAATAAGGAATTATTTAGAGAAGAGAGAGAAAAGGCTTCCCCGGTCACTTTGCATTCCCAGTTTCCAACCCCCTGTACCTGCTTCGTGTAGAGCTCAAGAGCTGGGCAAAAAGATGACGTCGATGGCCCATCCCGTGACTTGAAGCGTGTTTGCATCGTTTGTGATATTCAATCCAGACAGGACCCGCTTATTGGCTTAACGCTTGCGTGGCCTACTACGAGCGGTGTAGCTGTTGATAATAGTCCCGATTTCCCCTCAACAATTGCACCTTGCTACCACATTCATTTTATATTTCCCTTTATTGTATCGATTTTCTGTACAGACCCTCAAAATGGCGGCTATTCCATCAGATGGTACTTGGTTCGATACCCTCAAGAAGTCATTCGCCGATGTTCCTATTGATGCTTCAAACAACATCTCTACCACCGAATTCTTGGAAGCCGCCGAGTCTCTCACCACTTTGTTTGGTGAGCCGGAAACATTACTCAGTTGAATTGGATGCCTTTAAATCTAACTGTTATTGCTGTTAGATCTTCTTGGCTCCGCTGCTTTTTCTCCAGTGAAAAGCGATCTCCTTGGGAACGTGAAGGTAGATACAATACCCCGCACCTGGCTATGGACAAAACTAACATGTCAATAGAAAGTCCGAGAGAGGCAGCTGGCTGCCCCCGGCGAATCCGAGACCCTTCAGGCTCTCGTTTTGAATGAACTGAAGACCAAAAAGCACGTTGCCTCCGAGGGCTTGCTATGGCTCGTAAGGTTCGTTTGCTTATCGAATCATTTATGATAAATGGCAGTTGCAATATCACTAACCTCCTTTATACATAACAGAGCCCTCGATTTCACTGCCCAGGCCCTCCGTCACAACATTGATAACGCAAGTTCCGAGCTCTCCAACTCCTTCCGTGACGCATACGGCAGTACGCTCAAGCCGCACCACGGCTTTTTGATTAAGCCCATCTTTTCTGCCGCCATGTCTGCAACCCCTTACCGAAAGGATTTTTATGCTAAGCTTGGTGCCGATTCCTCCAAGGTCCAGCCCGCCCTAGTAAACGAAGTCGAAGCCCTTGAGAAGAGAGTTGCTATCCTGAAGGAATTTCAGGGGCGTAAGGAGGCAAAGTGGTGATTTAGTTGCTATCCGTTAGTTGATATCTGGAGGGACGCCTTTTGTTACACGACAGTACCTCAATGCGTAGCATCGTAAATACATTGACGTACAAATATGTATATAGGCTTTCTGTGAGGTTTTGTTTGCATAGCGTGGCTGAGCCATACTTGAAAGCGCAATCATTTTCAAATATTCAACGTTAGATATATAAACTCAAGAGATAGTCTCATGATGAGTATCGACGACAAGGGCTTGATTGAATTAGTAAGTAAATTGTAAAACTAGAATAGCTTCTCAATCGATTTATCAACACCTTGACTGACACTTTTGGTAATGAGCCATGACTTCCACCGGGTTCCATTGCAAACGAAGACAGGCGGGCACATTATTTGCCTTCGACAATGCGCACATGTCATGGAGTAAACTAAATTATTCACCGGCTCCGAAAGCGATCGGCCTTTCTTCCAGAAAGAAGGCAACATAATTCACCCCGTCAGCGCTACAGAGGCGCAAATCCAAGGCGGGGGGGGCACATCCATAATAGATGTACAATGATGATGAAGCCCAGATACCCAAAGAGGCACGCAGGGTATAGGAAGGTGAGGTTACATGGTGCTAAACACACCCTTTCTTTCCAATTGAGAAAAAGAAAATCAAGGAATCACTGGCCCCCGACCAATCTCCCCGCATGGTAAGGTAAATAATAGATTATCGACACAGTATGTAGACAGGTATCATTGAATGGGTAGGCGGCGACAACTTATTGGCCTGTGGTCGAACGGGACCCTGCCACGATTAAACAACTAAGAACCTCATATATCATTAGAAGTAGGGTGTAGATGTTCCAGATCGTAATATGTGGGGATTCACGTTGTTGCGAGCAAGATAAATCTCCAATTCGACCAATCGTGTTGTTACGAAGAAGTCCCTTTCGTTCATATAGATCTCGAGACCTTATCAGGAGAAGATCGGTTACATCGATTATCGATTGCCAACGTGAGTGAAACACATTTGCCCCGCCGCAAAATCCTGCAAGCTGTCAAAAGACTCAGAACTGCAACTGGGCGCCCACCAACACGATGGAAGATGTAACAATGTCGGGACCCCTCATCACAGTCCTTCGCCAAATACAATGGGTCCGAGCTTAAGGGATCAAACAGGAGTACTATTACTCAGAGTAATCGGAAAATATATTATTATTAGGCAAAAGGAGAACTTTTATTACGTAGATTATTATCTGTTGAGTTTGATGCCATTTTGTGAGAAGATTAAGAAAATCAAGAAATTTAAGTCTAGGTAGCGGAAAGAATGGATACCATCCTTGATTTGAGATGAAAACTTCCTTCCACTTGATGGGTGGGAAACTTGTGGTACGGCGAATTAATTGCCGGGGAAAGCCATGTGGTGGCGACTGGGGCCAAAATCTACTCCAGAATCCCTTGTCCAGCGTAACTTTATGACAATCTGTCAAGGAATTGAATCCCTACCATTGGAGTTTTCTAGAAACTTTCCGATAACAGGCATTTTGGTGGTTGACGAAAGGCACGGTTTCTTTACATAAAAATTGTCGAAGCTTCCTCTCCATTGCCGATTTAAGTTCCTCGGTGGGTTCCGCCTGCTGTTCAAAATCACCGCAAATCCTTTCTCAATAAAAACTAGCAGCCCCTCTACTGCCGATCCAGCAGCAACTCCTTTGCTCCGTGAATCGTGAGCCCGTTCTTGTTCACATCTGCTTCTCATGGGAGCAGCTAGTTGAAAGTTAACTATGTGATCCACATTTACTATGATGGATGGGGAAGGAATCGACTTAAATTATTACAAATTTACTCAATCATCGTTTTCCGAGTCCCCAGTCATCTGAGCCCAGGAGAAAATATCAGAGTAATGAGTCAATGACCAATGCCCTCCGTGGTCAGTGCATGGAGAGTACCAAAAGCCTGTTCCATATCAACTGTATCTCGCCTGTCAGCTGATTCGTCAAGGCCTCTTCTAGAAGCTTGGCACAGGGTTTGTTCTCAGTGTTCAAAGTGCGATCGCCTGATGCATTTATGGTTCAAGGTAACTAGCAATTCTGATGTAGTATGGATCATCAGCAGCGAAAATCAGGTCGACATCGAATCACTGTTCCTGGTTCAGGAGATAGTTTTCCAGGGTTCTTTGCTAAAAAAAAAAAAAAAAAAAAGAGGGGTGTCAACTTGTTGATTTCTCGCCCTTTTTTGGTGCTTTTAAGAAACCACCTTTGCAGCAAAACCTAAAATTAAATTATTCTTCAGAAGATTCTATGCACCTCATATTTTATCTCATCAAAGTTCGACGGCATACATCCCAGAATTTATAGAGGCAACGGAGGTCTCCGTGCATAAGTGGGTCACCGGTGCGTTCGAGGGCAAACCAGATTGTCGAGATCCCCGATCCCCGACAATAGTCGAATTGTGTGCCTTCATATCGTCGGCTCTTTATCCTTACACGACTGGTGTAGCGATTTGCCTCCACCCTCCCAGTCCAAATTTGTCTATTTGCCCTATCTAATTACCGGCGAACCATACCATTAGGGCCTCTGTGCCATGGAAGCATACCCGCTTTCGACCTCGAGGCTGGATGTTGTTCTCCTGCTGAGGCTCACATTTGCTGTTCCTGGAAAGGTTGCTCCCAAACCTGCGCGTCCAGCCGGTCTGACAGAGTGCTCGAAATCCGCGGGTCTCCTCAACTGATATAATTACTATGGTTAGTACTGCCCCATAGGTTCGATTATCATTCGACGCCCAAATCTAAGGCCTCATTTGCCCCAGGCCTGCCATCTGAAGCCTCGGTTCAAGTCCCTCTGGTTACTCTGGTAGTATCCGTTTCTTTTTTTAAGTTCTGGTTATTATTTCCTGAGCAAATGTAATCCGTAAACGAAGCGTACTAGGTGAGTACTATATTAGTATATCGAAAGAGGAGAAGAAAACCCCCACCTGCCAGTGGCACCTGGTTCTGGGTCCAGGCGGCACTCCAAGGACCATCCATGATGCCCTTCGCCACTGAATCTCGTAAATCATTGGCAGGCTGTAATATTATCCACTCCTTCGCTGTTTATTGAAACACTTCTCCCCTTCCTCCTCTCCATCATCACAACCCTTGTCGGACGACAATTGAACAACAGGAGTATCCCCAAAGCCATACTTCCCCCAGCTGGGGTGGCCATGCCGTTTAGTTCCGATAGCGCAGATTTCGCTTTATAAGTCACAAGTCCCGGGTTCAGCATGGTGGAGTTCAAGGGCCGCAGCGAGGCCATTTTTGTCGTCACAGTTATCTTTCTAGGGTTGTCTTTTATCTCCGTCGCTTTACGATGTTTCGTCCGCCTCCGGTTAGTGAAGGCATTTGGATGGGATGATGCTTTAATGGTATTTGCAATGGTAGGTCGCGGAACTCCATTTTCATGCCTTCGCATAGAGAGTTGCTAACCGTCTTGTCGCTACGGTATAGGCGCTAAATATACTGTTCGCCTTGTGTGGTATCACAGGCTGCTTCTACGGAATGGGTCAAAAGCTGGGGGATCTTTCTCATGATTATATTGAGAAAGCGCTCTTTGTAGGTCCCAAACTAATTCTCCCCCCGGAAGTATTCTTCTTTCTGATGTATGTAACAGTGGTGGTGGCTTGGACAAACAAGCTACGTCTTCACATGCGTCGTTGCCAAGGTCTCCATCGCTTTGGCACTCCTCCGTCTCACGGTCGCAAAGATACACAAAATTATCCTATGGACCGTTATCGGCCTCTCGGTTGTTGTTGGATTGGTTTTCTGGTTTATTCTGACCTTGCAATGCAACCCAGTGTCGCACTTTTGGCAGCGATTCTCAACCACGGGGACCTGCATAGACGTCGATTATCTACTCGACATCGCCTACCTCTATAGCGTGACTGCTATTATTTGTGACTTTGTTCTGGCCCTGCTGCCCATCCTGCTTGTATGGAAACTACACATGAATATCAAGACAAAGACTGCTCTCGCGGGCATTCTAAGCATGGGTTGCGTGTATGGCCCCTTCTCCCCCACAACCATTATATTGACCAAATTAACCATTAACTGCCCAAATATAGTGCTAGTGCTGCCGTTATTGTCCGCATTCCCTTCCTTCACGGTTACAAAGATCCTGAGTTCCTCTGTAAGTCTAAATGCGTTGGAATTTTACCCTCCAAACCGCAAGTACTGACCAGGACGCGATTATCAAGACGCGACAACGGATATTTCTATTTGGTCAAACGTTGAAGCGGGCCTTGGGATTACAGCAGGAAGCCTGGTGACCCTTCGTCCTCTCTTCCGGTGGTTCCGCGGGACCAACTATGATCACTCGAGGAGTAAGAGAACAACAGGCAGCATGCCGCTATCCAGTATGAACATGAACGGGGGTTATCAGTCCCGACATGACCAATCAGCAAACAAGTTTTGGCAACCAAATGTTGGGGTTGAGGACCATCATGGGGTGACGACGACAATTCAAACATCGCGGGGAAGCCGGTCAAGCAGTCAGGAGGACTTGAACCCCAAGCAAGGCTCCTCCTTCGCTGGAGTCAATGTACACAAGTCTTTTTTAGTAACGTCGGATGAGGTCTAGTAGGGCAATCCTAGATCCTCGATTAATATTGCCCTACTAATCTGTAATGATAAGATTCATAAGGCTGGGTGGGCGCAAGACCCGCCACAAGAGTGGACTCGAATTTCGAGGCTCCAGCTTTAAGATCTTTGAGGAGAAGGGACTATCTTTTACGAAAAAAGAACCCGGGGCGAAAAACATCCAATGAACTATTATTATGATCAGCGAAGCCATTATTATCCTCTTTCACGAGGGCTATAAAGTAGGTGTAAGATAGCGATCTAAACCTCTTTCGCTCGATTGGAGAACCTGCCCAGTCTTGTGTCACTTGCTGAAGCGGGCAGGAGAATCCAAAATTCCGCCGTGACACGTGGAGCTGGCCAATCGGCGGCGGCAGCAGGACTTCCGCCCAGGCGGCGACGAAACCCATGGAAGCAAAAATATCATAGGTCCAGTTACGAGGTGGCTTCTTCCCTCTTTTGACACCCTGAAGCCTTCCCTTGAACATCCGGGAGAGCTGGGAAAATCGATGGCAGTATCCTCTTCTCTTATGGTTCACTAGATTCTTCTTTTGTCTTTTTGTCTTTAGAATTTTCTTCGTTCGGCCCAACCGTGGCCATTCGAGTGTCATCATGTTCGTTTCCCTGCCCCATCCCATCCGTCGCGTTACAGACTCCTTTTTGTCAACGCAACGAAATACTAACGAAAAACAATAATGCGCAGGGCAAGACTCGTCGATGATCCTCAGATAAAAACTGCGTCGCTTCACAACCCTCTTCCCACCCAACTACACACCTATGTCTGGCCATTCCTTATCATCTGGCCCGTCTTCTTTGCCTTCTACCTTTCCCCGGAACGCTATGATACCTACATTCAAGCGCAGGAATGGACTTTTGTGTGGTCCGGCTCAATAATTACGGCTCAATCTCTACTCTGGTTGATGACAAAATGGAATATCAATATTCAGACGTTGTTTACTGCGACCAAGGCAAGATCAGTTGATTCCGCTCAACTTGTCAAAGTGATTCCGGAGGCCAATTCTGGCTCTGCCGAAATCTGTCGTCTGCTCCGGGACACCTTGGGTGGAAAAACAACAACCTCTTTCTTATTCCAGAAACGTCGCTTCATCT
This sequence comes from Aspergillus diversus, assembly GCA_027569885.1. Taxonomy (NCBI): domain Eukaryota; kingdom Fungi; phylum Ascomycota; class Eurotiomycetes; order Eurotiales; family Aspergillaceae; genus Aspergillus; species Aspergillus diversus. The sequence continues at coordinate 171,141 of JAPDKZ010000042.1, forward strand.
ATTATCCTGAGCTGCACAGCTTTGCCCCTCTGTCCTATATGCTTGACGCCGAGCCTAAGCCCGCCCTCAAAATATTCCAACAGAATCGTGGTTTGGCCACTAAAGCGGAAGTAGAGAGTGTTCAGCATCACTATGGTGACAATACATTTGATATCCCCGTACCCGGTTTTGTGGAACTATTCCAAGAACATGCCGTGGCGCCGTTCTTCGTTTTCCAGATTTTCTGTGTCGGATTGTGGATGCTGGACGAATACTGGTACTACTCGCTATTCACACTTTTCATGCTTGTTGCGTTCGAGAGCACAGTGGTGTGGCAGCGCCAGCGGACCCTGAATGAATTCCGAGGCATGAACATCAAACCTTACGATGTGTGGGTTTATCGCGAGAACAAGTGGCAGGAAATCACCAGTGATAAGCTTCTTCCGGGTGACTTAATGTCCGTCAATAGAACTAAGGAAGATGGTGGCGTCGCTTGCGATATTTTACTTATTGAAGGCACTGCTATTGTCAATGAGGCCATGCTTTCCGGGGAGAGTACCCCGCTCCTAAAGGAATCGGTTCAACTCAGACCTGGTGATGATCTGATTGAGCCGGACGGCTTGGACAAGAATGCATTCGTTCATGGTGGAACAAAGGTTTTGCAAATCACTCATCCGAATCCTAGCGCAGATGACTCGGAAAACTCCCGCCAAAATCTATCCAAAGTTGCCGCGCCTCCGGACAACGGTGCTCTTGGTGTTGTAGTCAAGACCGGTTTTGAGACTAGCCAGGGAAGCCTTGTTCGCACAATGATTTACTCCACGGAACGAGTTTCTGCCAACAACGCGGAAGCCTTACTTTTCATTTTGTTTTTGCTGATTTTTGCTCTTGCCGCTTCTTGGTATGTTTGGCAGGAGGGTGTCTCAAAGGACCGCAAGAGATCTAAGTTGCTCTTGGACTGTGTCCTCATTATCACAAGCGTTGTTCCTCCGGAACTACCAATGGAACTTAGTTTGGCTGTCAATACCAGCCTTGCTGCCTTGAGCAAATTCGCCATTTTCTGCACCGAGCCCTTCAGGATTCCATTTGCAGGGCGTGTTGACATCGCATGTTTCGATAAAACCGGTACCCTGACTGGGGAGGATCTCGTTGTCGATGGTGTTGCGGGTCTCACTCTAGGCCGTCTCGGCGCCAAGGTTGAGAAGGATGGCGCCCATACTGAGCTTAGCAATGGTGGCAGCTTCGGAATCAATACCACTCTTGTTCTTGCTAGTGCACATGCTCTTGTTAAGCTGGATGAGGGTGAAGTTGTTGGCGATCCCATGGAGAAGGCGACACTCCAATGGCTTGGTTGGACTTTGGGTAAAAATGATATTCTTACGAGCAAGAGTGCACCAGGAGCAAGCTCCCTTCGCATCCCCGAGTCGGTTCAGATCAAGAGACGTTTCCAGTTCTCTTCTGCCTTGAAACGTCAGAGTACCATCGCGACTGTTATTACGAATGATCGGAAGACGTCCAAGAGGTCCAAGGCAACGTTCGTGGGCGTTAAAGGTGCCCCAGAGACGATCAGGACCATGTTAGTCAATACACCGCCAAACTACGAGGAGACCTATAAGTATTTTACCCGTAATGGTGCTCGTGTGTTATCTCTCGCCTACAAATACCTATCTCCCGAAGCCGAACTATCCCAAGGACGTATCAACAACTACACCAGGGAGGATGTGGAATCTGAGCTGATTTTCGCCGGCTTCCTCGTTCTCCAGTGTCCTTTGAAAGACGATGCTATCAAGGCCGTACGCATGCTCAATGAGAGCAGCCACCGTGTCGTCATGATTACTGGTGATAACCCCTTAACCGCCGTTCACGTTGCCCGACAAGTTGAAATTGTAGACCGGGATGTTCTGATTCTTGACGCCCCCGAAAATGATAACTCGGGGACCCGAGTGGTCTGGCGTAGTATCGACGACAAGTTCAATCGCGATGTTGATCCGACCAAGGATTTGGATGCCGAAATTTTGAAAACCAAGGACATTTGTATTACGGGTTATGCTTTGGCCAAGTTCAAGGGCCAAAGGGCGTTTGCCGACATTCTGCGCCATACTTGGGTCTATGCTCGTGTATCTCCCAAGCAGAAGGAAGATATTTTGCTCGGTCTTAAGGATGCCGGTTACACAACTCTGATGTGCGGTGATGGAACCAATGATGTTGGAGCTTTGAAGCAGGCTCATGTCGGAGTTGCACTCCTCAATGGCTCCCAAGAAGATCTAACTCGCATTGCCGAACACTATCGCACGACAAAGATGAAGGAGATCTATGAGAAGCAAGTGGCCATGATGCAACGCTTCAATCAGCCTTCTCCACCTGTACCTGCGCAGATCGCACACCTTTACCCCCCCGGACCCGGTAACCCCCATTACGAGAAAGCTGTGGAAAGAGAGGCGCAGAAGAAGGGTTCCGCTAAGGCGCAAAATCAAGCTGAAGCAATCCCAACGATAACATCGCCCGGTGCCCAGGCTCTTCAGCAGTCCAATTCCAACTTAACCCCTCAGCAACAGCGACAACAACAGGCTTCCATCGCAGCTGCCGGGTTCGCCGACAAACTTACCACATCTATGATGGAGCAGGAACTGGATGAAAATGAGCCCCCAACTATCAAGCTGGGAGACGCTTCCGTTGCAGCACCCTTTACGAGCAAACTGGCCAATGTTATTGCCATTCCTAATATCCTTCGTCAAGGCCGTTGTACTCTCGTTGCAACCATTCAAATGTACAAGATCCTTGCTTTGAATTGTTTGATCAGCGCGTACAGTTTGAGTGTTATTTACCTTGATGGAATTAAGTTTGGCGATGGTCAAGTCACCATCAGTGGCATGATGATGAGCGTGTGCTTCTTGTCTATCTCGCGTGCGAAGGTAAAGCAGCCAATACCTAGGTGGATTGAATTATTACTAACTTTCCCTCCAGTCCGTTGAAGGGCTCTCTAAGGAACGCCCACAGCCAAATATCTTCAACGTCTATATCATTGGATCTGTGCTCGGACAATTCGCCATTCATATTGTGACCCTGATTTACCTTTCGAGTTATGTCTACTCCATTGAACCGTAGGTCACCTCTCACTTCTTCAGCTACCTATCTCTTCTATTTGGGGCCGTAACTAACAATTACCAGGAGACAATCCGATATCGATTTAGAGGGCGAATTTGAACCATCTCTCCTCAATAGCGCCATCTATCTCCTTCAGCTTATCCAACAAATTTCCACATTCTCCATCAACTACCAGGGCCGTCCATTCAGAGAATCTATCCGTGAAAACAAGGCTATGTATTGGGGTCTCGTTGCCGCTTCTGGTGTTGCCTTTTCCTGCGCGACTGAGTTCATTCCTGAGCTGAATGAGAAGTTGCGCCTTGTTCCTTTCACCACCGAGTTCAAGCTTACATTGACTGTGTTGATGATTTTCGATTATGCCGGATGTTGGATCATCGAGAACGTTTTGAAAAGGTTTTTCAGTGATTACAGGCCAAAGGACATCGCCGTCCGCCGGCCAGATCAACTTCAGCGAGAGATAGACCGCAAGAAGCAGGAGGAGCTCGCGGGCACAGGTGCTAACGGACAAGCAAGGGCTTAGACTTTTTCTTTCCAACAATTATTAGGGTTTTTTTAATTAGAGTATATCGATGCCTAGATGTCTGTATCTTGCCAGGAATTGGTATATGGTGTTTCCCTTTACTATGGATGAAGGCGGGTACATAAATATTTAAATATTAATTTAAATGATGTGGTGGCTCCTACATTCCGTACCAATAATTTGAAAAGTGAAAAATAAAAAAGAGAAGAGAAGCAGAAAGAAAAATAGAAGAGACAAGATGAGCACAGCTCCTTGCAAATCGCGAAGTCTGGTCTGCATGGTGCCTCAGGCGTCGAGGCACCGGTGGCTAAGCTAAGCTCCGCCCCTCAACAGCGTCGTCACCTGCCTCTCTTCCTCGACCAACTCTGCCTCCAAGTTCCTTTCCCCAGAGCACAAGCTTCTCTTGGTCTTTCCTTCCCTCCTCCAAAGAGACTCAAATTAGCATATATTGTTACTTCATCCCCTTCCGCACGCCGCGGGTCGACCCTCCCATGCTCTCATAATCCGAAATCACCATGTCCCGGAGGACGCTGGGTGGAGGTCGTGTCTTGGGACCCGTGAATGCTCGCTCCCCGTCAAATGCACTTTCGTCTCCGCAGCCCAAGCCCAGTATCTTATCGCCGTCTGCCAGTACCCTCTCCCTCAGCTCCCAGGCTTCTGCTTCTCAGATTTCCTCCGAAACCCAAGATCTCACCTCCCGCATCTCCCTCGAAAATGGCAACACCCCGATTCCTGCGGCTCCGGCGGCTGCCGGAGCTCAGCTTGCATGTCCAATCTGTAGTGAGGAGATGGTAAGGATAGAGTACCCTACCAGGCTTATGCGATCTATCTACGCGAGACTATTGGAAGGGTATAACGGCAGGCTAACACCTCCTAGGTCACTTTATTGCAGCTGAACAGGTATCCGAGCCAGTCTTTGATTTTCCCTCATGTCTCTCTCGTGCTGCGATTAATCCATTTCTCCACAGACACCTTGATGACATACACCACAATCTCGAAGATGACCGACAGGACGAGGTTAAAGATTGGTTCAAAGTCCAGATGGAAAAAGCGAAGCGTTTTCAACCATTGGCTGTTCTCAATCAGAAGCTCAAGGGCCTAGATGTCTTTGAATCGAATGAAAACCTACAAGGTTTTACGGGCGCAAGTCGCCCTCCCGGAACCGCCCAGCCCATTACCCCAGAGCAGCCGAAGCCCCTCGACCCGGAAGATATCATTACAAAGGACCACTGGCAGCATCGGGGGTTCTACGATTCCTGCCTGGAGCCGTCGTGCGGAAAGCGCCTCAATGCCACCAACGGGTGTGTTAACTGCCGGAAATGCGGGAAACTGTTTTGCGAGGAACACACGATGTATCAAATGAAGCTCTCTCGAGCAGCACAGCATGAGCCAGTGAGAGGCCTGTGGTACCGGGTTTGCGAGACTTGTTATAAATCACGAGAGGGCTATAACGATCACAATGGTAACAAGGCCCTTTGTTGTATTCGTGCGCTAGATTCTGACTGATGCTAGGTCTAATACGAGACAGAATGAAAGAGTTTAGGGCTGTGAGGAAGCCTACTGTGGACAAAGATTTGTTAGAAGTTTCCCGGCTAGAGAAACGCCTGACGCGCCTCACCCAGCTGCTGGCTAGTCTCCCCCCGGACCAGATCCAATCCGGCAAACTCTGGCCAATATCATGGCAAAGCGATCAACGCAAAGCCCTAGAGCAAACGATTGTCACCTGGCAGGATGATTCCAGCGTTCTCAGATGTCCATTCTGCCAACAAGACTTCTCGAGTTACTCATTTCGGAGACACCATTGCAGAACTTGCGGGCGAGTTGTTTGCGGTGATCCGGCCACCGGTTGTTCTGTTGAAGTGCCTCTCAGTATAACACCTTGTATGTCAGCACTTCTCCCCCACTTGGTACTCCAAAACTGATCTTCGTCCAGTATCCAAAGCGTATGTAGAAAAGGCCACCAACGTCGGTGGAATTAATATCGATGTTCGGCTTTGCAAGGACTGCAAGACAACCTTGTTTGATCGACGGGACTTCGAGGCGGATATTGCACGAAAGCCTCCGGACATGAGGGCCTACGAAAACTTAGTACAATTTGAGAGGGGTATTCGACTCCTAATGCCCAAATTCCAGAAGCTCCTTACCGCATTACAGTATGTTACATTCGATGCACCTCCGCCAACAGTTTCTAATTGTTTGAAAACTCGTTTAACCATTGACTATCAACAGAAATCCAAAGCGGCCACCATCATCCGCTCAAATAGCAGAGGCCTCTAAAGTTCGCAAACGACTGACCGACTCATTCACTCAATATGATGTAGCCGCTCGACGTATTCGTGACTTGCGAACTGATTCTTCCACACAACAGCTCCTTCAGAAGGCAATCTATCAACAGGCTAGTAATTTCCTTCACCTACATATGCTTCCTTTGAAGACTCTACCGAAGGTTCTCAAGCATGCAACTCCTAATGGGGTGCCAAGCACGATAAACTCGCCTGGTAGTCCTAGCACCGTATCATCAGCTGGCCATCGGCGGCAAGGCTCTGCTTTAGCCACCATCAAATTGGGGGGTGTCCCCGCCAGTGGCAGCAATAGCAGCTTGGCCAGTGACACAAGTAGTGCTATCTCCGTGCTGGAAGCGGAGGAGAAGGCGTTACGTGAGCGACTTATCGTGCTGGAGGAGCAAAAGTTTTTTGTTTCCGAAATGATCGCAGACGCAAACCGACGTCGCAAGTTCGACGAGGTAAGTAGTCTTGCAATGAACATCGAGGATCTCACTCGAGAGATTGACCGTGTCAACGGAATTCTTGACGGGTTGGACTTTGAGAGTGTTTACGTTGGCAGTCAATAGATGGACTGAATATATCCCAAATCAGTTCATTCACATATTATACCCCCACTATTCGGCAACCTCTCGCCTCTTACCTCTTTGTTTTCTTTTTCTTTTTTGTTATATTTTCTCCTTCATTTTCTATTTCTCCTCCTTATCTATTTCCCTTTTTCCTCAAAGGCCACACTGTGCGGCAGGCATGAGGAGCTCTCTCTAGCTCGCCTGGTACAGTTTTCGCTTAATTATCAATCCCCCTTGTGTATGGCATGGTGTTCCGGTTTATTCTTATGGCGTTTTGCATAGCATTGGGCGTTTTATGTCTCAGCGGAGTACTCGTGTTCAAGGATCCCAAAGGAGTCGCATAACCGTCATGACATTTGCTCTCTAGTTTGAGTATTTAACCTTGTCTTATATCATATAATTTAATAAGCCATAAACGATCCACGTTAAATTTATTGCCTTTTGTACCCCCAGTCTCCAATAACTATCAAAGGCTGATTTCACAGCCAATTGTAACGTCATTTTTCCTCTCAAAAGGCAAGCAACAACCTTCCCAAGGTTCCAAGAAGTATGTACCAAACTCGCCCAGGATGGGCGCTGCTGGGAATTAATAGACGAAGGAGAATCATCGGAATGAGGCGATGTTGGCGATCGACATCTATCTCCCAAACTCAATATGTATGCACCTAGGTTTGAAAGAATAAATTCGGCAGTGGATGATTGTTCTTGTTGGACCTTTGTTAGACGCCAGAAATCGGCAACAGATACCAACTTTGGCAGTAGAAAACTATCATTCAATTTCCTAATTATACTATACTCTGTACTTCATTACTTTACAAGGAAAGGAGGTTCCCCCAGGCCCAATACGAGAAGGGATATTTTGGGGTTCGAGCGGGGCTGGGGCTCGCTGAGCTTAACTGCAAGCCATCTTCCTCATGATGTTGGATAACTCATCCACAACCCAATCACCTCACCATCTTCATAAGTGAGGCGAAATCAAATCTGCCACCTTGGCACCCATAACTATTTGAAGCACAATTCATGTTATCCAAGATGAACATTGTTGCCAGCAATACTTGGCAGCATTGCCCCATATCTCTTGTAGGTTGTGTGGGAGTAGGCTTGCAAGAAGATTCTTGGGAAGGCGTTCCCCCCTGTTTCTATTGGTAAACCTGTGGTTCATCCTTATAAACCCCACCAGGACAGACGGGAGCAAAGAGCGAGGTGAATCGACTATTCAGTGTGGAATGTCGCGACCTCTGACGTGTTTCCCACGTGGGATGGATGGAATCTCAAAACATATCGTCTCTTGAAGTAGCCGACTCCTCCCCTCAAGACCAAATGGAGCCGGCTACCTCTAACCCTAAAAGTGTGGGCAGCCGTGCTAAGGACATATACCAAAATTTATTTTCCCACTGCTCATTTCAACATGTCCACACTCTCCTGGATCGGTATTGCTGCCCTGGCTGGCACCTTCAGCCATCTAGGTGCTTTCATCCGTGGAGAGTGGGATGGCCGCTCTCTCTCCGTTCTTAAGTTTTATGCGGGATTAAAAGTGGCCTTAGTGGCTTATATTTTTTACGGCTGCAGGATCTTATGGTGTGCCCAGCAAGTGCAGGAAAGGAAAAATGTGAGTAAATATGGCTGTTGTTCCATTGGCGACGTAGCGCGACACCATATCGCATGATATTATAGTCGCTAATATCCCCCAGATGGCCCAGTCACGGGTTGATCTGTTGACCTATCTCCTTGGAGACGGGGTCGAAGGAACAAAAACGATCCCACTCTCAGACGCTGAACTCATCCGTGACGCACATTTGGCCGTCATTGCCGGGAGTGACACAACATCTGCCACCCTTGCAGCTGTGCTCTATCTACTGGCAAAGCATCCCGACCAGCAAAAGCGGCTACAGGCCGAAATCAATTCCTTGGGCCACTCCGATACTGGAGAACAACTATATCGAATGCTTGTTACTGAAGCCCCCATCCTCAATGGCTGCATCAACGAAGCCTTGCGTCTCTACCCCGCCGCACCAGGCGGAACTCAACGTGTTACGCCTTCCAGTAGTGCTAAAGTTGCTGGGGAATGGATTCCGGGAGATACCATTGCTTCACCTCCCACATATTCACTCCACAGAGGTTCGGTTACATCTCGACTTCAGATGTTTGTTACTGTTTTCCAACATCCACGCTGACTTAGACCCCAGATCCAAGTAATTTCGGTAGTCCAAACTCCTTTATTCCAGACAGATGGTCCTCTCTTCCTCAGTTGATTCACCGGAAAAAAGCCTTCGTCCCTTTCCTCACTGGTACATACTCCTGTGTTGGCAAAAGCCTAGCATATATGGAAATGCGCATGGGAATTGCCAGCATAGTCACATCCTTTTCTTTCCGTTTCCCACCTGGGGTCGGGGAAGAGGTCTTCGATCTATTCGATAGCGATGCTGGCCCTCGGGACTTTTATACTGCTCACGCACCCGATTTTAACCTGGTGTTTTCACCTCGGTCCAAATAAGGTCGCTAGGTGTACCCGGTCTAGGTACCGATTCTCCCTGCAGGATTTACCGTGTCCCATCTGCTTTCCCTGTCCACACGACCAGAATGACAAGTGGGTCTTGTTATATATATATATATATAACAAGACGAAAAAATGCAAAAAAATAAAGCCCAACGCGGGGGTTGAACCCGCAACCTTGAGATTAAGAGTCTCACGCTCTGCCGATTGAGCTAGCCGGGCTGTCGATATTTTCGGTGACCATATTTGGCTTAGTATAGCTATGGAGCAAATCATGGTTTTTTTTTATTTTTTGGCACAGATACATATTTTACATTACTTCTTCAGTGAAAGAAGTCAATGTCTCACCCACTAGGCCTGTCCCCAAGTAATTAACCTCTAAAATAACCTCTTGGATCATTTTTTTCTAACTGTCCTGACCACAACGAAATGCAGTTGACCTTGCGGTTCAATTATATAGGTCTTCAATATAATGTCGAAGGCAAATAATCTGCCCACCTGCCTCCGTTCGCAATGGAACCTGATGGAAGAGATGTCTCACCACCAAAGGTGCGGCGAAGGCGATGATAAAATTGAGCATGTATGAATTCTAGTTTTACCTTTAACATAGCAAGCAATTCAATTGTTAAACGTCGCTATATAATAATATATAACCCAACATGTGCCCAGCACCTGTAGGACACAGGCAAGATCCAAATGTAAGTGCTAGAGGTGCTCCCATGAAAACAGCATATACGTCTCCATTCCCTGACAACTCCCTAAAAAATAACGACCCCTTCTTATGATGCCCATTTGCACGACTGTACTTTTGCGATGATTTGAGACTATTTGCCCTTCCGGAGGTCAACCCACATGTTTTGCATACGTGTGATCTGGCCTTTGCTGAAGTTGTTTAGGCAAGCGTCATCAGAATAGTCCATGTAGTTATGAATAGGGTCTAGTTCTGTTCCGAATAGATCGAAGCAGGTATTCCTTCCCTATACATTACGAACGAAAACCCAGTTAGCAAAAAACAAATCATTCATATACGCCAACGGTGAAATGAGGGGCCTCTTACTTCTGGGCAACCAGATGCAGGTGAGGCTTCCGCGGGAGTATCATCAACCATGTCACCCTGACCGATGCAGCCTGATCCCGTAATCTGGTCTGGCTGGAAAGTGTGGAACAAACTTAGCCAGTGGCCCACCTCGTGGACTGCGGTGATCCCAAGATTATATGGCGCTCCGCTTCCTTCAGGGACAGAGACGGGGTTAATGACGACACCGTCCAATTTGTAGTCCCTGCCAGAAGGGTCTTTCTTGGGGAATTCACTGGAAAAAAGGATATAGTTTATTAGACAGAATCCATGGTTTTGACCTTTCTTTTTGCCATTTTCTGGTCATGTTTCGAGTAGGAAATCCTAGACTCACGCATATCCCAAGAGCTCTCCAGCATTAGGGACACGTGCCATAGTGTCGAAGTAAAGGTTTAAGGCATCGTATTTGCCTCGACGAAGTGAGCTTTTCATCTCATATTCGGCTGCGCTCCCCATTGCAACTTTTCTCCATGCCGGGTTTATCGTAGTGTCGGTGTCCATGAGTTCGAAGGAGAACCCGGCACCTCGATAGCGATCGTTAAGAACTTCCATCTGGATCCTAGAGTTAGCCAATCTAACATATCTTTTATGTTTAAAAGTGTCGATAGCCATCAAAGAGGTTGGGCATGTGGCCTCCGGATCCATGCATCCCCGCGTAAACATTCCATATAAGACGTACCTGATCTGTGACTTGCTTGGCAGTGACCTCAACAGTATCGTCCTCCTGGATAATATGAACATACGTTGGGATTACCTCTGCAAACGATTCTTTTAGGGCTACGTCAGTCTTGCTCGATTCTCTATCTAGAACAATACGGTGGAGAGCTCTGATGGCCTCATCGGGCTCGAACGTTCCACACCTGGCGGATGCGAGCCCGCTCAAGCCAAAGAGGAGACAAGTAGAAAGCAGTTGCATGTTGAGCCCGTTCTCAAAGCGGAGGTTTGTGGAGAGAATACAATCGAGTAAAAGCTGAGGGGTCCTGAAAATCAAGAAGACGGTGCCCGAGGGGTGGTCATATGTGCTCTTTTAACTCCTCGTGCTTGATCTCCGGCACGATCTACATCATGCGTGGGGAGGGTCGGACTTGTACAGTCGTGCCAGGTTATCCCCTATCCTGATTACCTATATTGGTTAGGAACTTAAGATAGTGCGAGAAACCGCATTACTGGTGTCTTCCTTCAAAAAAAGCATATCTGATTAATGGAAATGATTGGCGTCGGGAAATGAATTGATTGGGTCGAGTTGGTCATGGAGCTCCAGAACACAAAAAGAAAAGAGACAATCGCGCCGGCGACAAGTGGCTCCAAACAGAGGCATGTTGAGCCCAGCAGGGTCATATCCATGACGGACAAGGCTTAGGTAAAGTAAGATCAAAGCAGCATGACAATCAGCTTTGGCCCTGTTTCTCCAGCTTCATACATTAGCAGCAGGAAAAAAATTCTCAGCTCGAGCGGGCACATAAACTTGGCGAGCAGAGAAAAGGGGACGATAACATCTGGTTGATGGAGGACGGCTGGGATGTGTGGCCTGTGGTTGGGCCAAACCTGGGGGATCGACTGTCGATCTTTCAATACAGTCTTGGTGGAATCAAAATGGGTCAGAATTGCAAATGATTAGCTTCGGAGTATTGAAATAGCCCCGACTCCGTAAGAGGCCCCTGCACGAGCCACGGGCACTCCATTGACAGACAATAAAAGTCCAATTGATGAAGTAATGTGAATTCACACTAAGTATTTGTGCAAGGCTGTCTGTCTCTCAAGAGTGCTGGAATCCGACGCCAGAGCCTCGACAATCGGCTGTAATCAGCTCGGTTGTTCGGCCCTCAAATATCGAAAAGCAGAGGGGTTGAGGAGAACCTCGGACCCCAAAGCCCGAGAACCAATGGCAGAGAGCTTGGACGGCTTGAGACAGCTACTTATGCTACGTAGGCCAAAATGAAGGATAGTTCTTTCCCCGACGAGGAAGGGTTGCTGCTACCTGCTTATTGGCCGGTCCTCTCGAGTAAAAGATGGACCTCTTGGAAGAAGAATAATCATTGGAAATACACAAAAATGGCTGCAATTACAGATATTCTCTAGCTACTAGTAGTTTAGGCAGTAAGTGTGGTGTAGTGCATATATAATTTTCGCATTGACACTTTCGTGCATGGGTCATGGTAATGTGATGAAGTGGTGAGAAAGTCAACTATCGAAGCTCATCTAGAAGGGTGATCATTGAAGGTTCCGGTGAGTGCTAGTTAGTTAGACTTTGTGGCAGGATAAGTTTTATATACTCTGGTGCTATCATTCCTCGGGTAGCTTGCAGAAACTCGAAAATAAACACAATATAAAGTAGGTGAAATGAAATTTCCTCAGCAGCCCTTCCCTTCTGTTCACAATAACACATCGATAATTGTATCGTCGATGTGTCGCCTTACTCTGCAATAGTTGAGCTAGACTCTCCTTTCATAAAACTTCCTGTGGTCTTCTCTTCAGTCAGTTGCCTGACCATTTCCGTTAAGATCAGAACCTGCTCCTTCAGCTCCATAATCTCTAAGCTGACGCCGTCTACATGCACGTTGGGGCTTGTCTCTTCCACAACTTGCTTCCAGGTGTCATCAACCTCGAAGTTAATCTGCTCTGCCACATGTTCCCATTCCTGCACTTCATCATCATCTTCCTCGCCACGGCGGCGATTCCATCTGATTCGGTGGGCGTCACGAACCTCCAGGAAAGCTGTGACCAAGAGAAGGGGAGAGTAAAGGACCCACATAATAATGTCATTTAGCCTAGCATACTGCCTTCTTGGAAGCCACCACTCGAATGGGAGAATCAAGAATATCAACTCCAGTAGATTGAATGCTAATCAAGATCACCGTCATTATATGTTGACCCCGGATCAATGAGGGGGGTTGGGCTTACGTGGTATAAAGACATTCTCATCTGGTGCGCGGACAAACTGCATCGTTTTCTGGGCAAACATTGCCATGTATTCATCGTTGGCGTTTCCGGAAATATCTTCATATGCACTATTATAGAGGGCAATCAAGATATTGAGGAGAACTATCGAACAATTAGATCCGGGTGTAGGGAAAAGAAAATGAGAAGAAATCAGTGCTTACTGATCATCACAACAAAATTAAACACGTAATAGAGGATGATTCCAAAAGGAAAAGCGAAGTTCTCGAAACTTCCAAACTCCGGGCTTTGCATGACACTATTAGCCATCCCAACCACAATGGTTTTGATAACATCGGGATCTTGGTCGACTTGAGCCATTCCCTTAAACGCTTGGAAGAATCCCACCAAGACCACGAAGAGAAGAGCAAAAAAGATCAAGCTTTCCTTCATCATGACACGTAAGACAACGAACATCGCACCGAAGAATTTGAATGTGTCAAGGTAGAGCATCATGCGCATCCAGAACATGGGCCCTGCAAATGCCAAAAAATTGTAGCTGAGCTCATTAAGCCTCTGCCTCTCTTCGTTATTGGCAGAAGCAGAATGGGTCAAGGCAGCGATGCGTAGGAAAAAGGAGACAGCAAGAAGGGCGTAGAGAGTGGAGTTAAACGCGTTCCAGAAATCAAAATAGTTCCGGCCTATCTTCCACAGCTTAACAAGCTCATCGCAAATGAATGCGAAAGTCATGATATAAAGGATCCCTTCAACAACGTCCAGATCTCCGTCGGGGTTGACGGTGTTCATAACTTCAGTATAGAGGGCAAGGTACACAAGAGAAAAGAATATCTGGCACGCATTCTGGTATATTGGTGCTCTCATCCGGTCAGGGTGAAAGTGAACAGCAAAATCTGTATTGTCCTTTTCATGGTAAGGGACGAAATTCGTGGGGTTTCCCTCTTGCTGACAGAACCAGCCATTCCAGAGATATTTAATACATTTCTGGTACCCAGAGGAGCCAATGACCATCAGAGCATGGAGGTCTACGGCTCGCTCAATAACGTTAGCCGGCGTAGTCTCCTCTCCATCGACAAAGATTGAATATCGCTTTAGTAGGACATTGATGAGTAGCTGATCGGTGTCTTCTTCGGCTTCGATTCTGCACTTCAATCAGGAGGCTTGCCTCCAACAGTTTAGGGATTGGGAGATATTACATGCGCTTCGCGATGACCTCACAGGCAAGAGCTCGACGCTCGTGTAGATCAGAGTCCCACAGTTCTTCCAATGCTTGACGTTTGAACCACCGTAGACATACGAGCAAGCAAAACGGAACAGAAGCCTGAAGATCCTCGCCTCCAGCTTGCACCGCGGTGCGAATCACATTTTGGGTGATGATCTTGCTATTTGGGCGTGTGATGGAGTCCTCATCAAGCTCACAAGGAATGACCTGCTCAATCTGGTACTTCAGTCGCAGAACCACTTTTGTGACCTCTTTTGAAGGATGATTATCAGGAACTTCGTCATCCAGAAACGCCGGGAGCACTGTCGGACATGTGAGCTAGATATACCCCTCAAACCCTCCAAAAAAGCTGCATCTTCAGGGATGACGTACACCGATGGCGCTCCATGTGTTGGCGGTGATGGGCATCCGCAGGGTCTGTAGTGAATATATCCCTCCAACCCATATTTGATGATGTTGAATGGCGAAAGTGAAAGCAAGTTGGGGAGAGAAAGGGGATGAGAGGAGAGATAAGAATACTCCTCTTGATCACAAGGGAGCCCGTCGATCAAAGAAGTAATTCGTAAAGCTAGCTCAGGCCAGTAGAGTTCCGAGAAGAACAAGACGAACGAATGCGATCCAAGATCCCGTCTGCCCCACTCCAGCCCCAGCCACATCGATCCATTTGATCATGCATATCCAACAATCCTGGTCCATTACATCACAGTACCTAAAGTATGAAAAAGGCGAATAACCTCGAGAATCGCGGTTTGGGTTCAGAGAAGAAATGCCTCTCTTTTTTTCCCCAAAGAGCCGTCATTATTCCTCGGTAGATGGCCCTGGTTGGCGATCCCCTCCCAGCTCCTCGGAAGCCCTATCTCCCCCATAGAAAAGGGAAAGAGGACAAAAAGAAACAGGCTTGCAAAAGGACCAAAAAGATGCAAGGATATAGGTAGGGGGGGGCCAAAGTGGCGATTGGAGACTCAGTCCAATGATTATGGTTGTGTGGTTAGTGGCAGTGGTGCCGAGAGAAGAGGGTTGTTAATCTCAAAGTAACAATCAGTTGGGATACGAGGTAGAGAGTTTGGGCTGCGTCGTCGATCCTCCCTATGCTTTTTCCACTGAAACCACAACTCCAGCGATTGAACCCAGCCAGTATAACAAGCCAGTCTAGGCGTGTGTCTTAGAGTTATGAGACTGCCCTTTAACTCGCATACCGCTCAGATCTCATTGAAAAAAAGCACAAATATCACATGAGTTTCTGTTTAGCCACATTTTCGAACAAGACGGATACATCATATGTTCGATCCTGTCTGTATTGGGCCTGGGCGGATACAACCCTGTCATCCAATCTTGTTCTTTTACTACAACCCCCTTTGCCTCCCTCCATGAGGTTTATAGTGTATGACTCGTTCTGATACCAAAGTATGTAGCTAGGCTACTGCTTAAATTTTAGATCCTTTTACCCTCGTTCTGACAAGGTCGAAAAGCTTTTGACAGTTTTCAGATGTCTAACACGGCATCACTTGCGATAAATCGTAGATCAGGGAAGCTTATGTACATCAGAAATATTGATATAAAGTGAATGTGGCTTAGGAAGCTCACTCCGAACAAAGATCCACACAATATCCATGGACCAGGAATACACGAAGAGTAGTGTGACTCTCATGGCCTGCCATGTGGCGCCCCCCCCCCTCAGATGAGTAGGTTTGCCTCTTTGGAACTTATATCCGATAACGCTGTTGATCCAGAATCCGCATGTGAGCGTATTTAAACCTTCTCACATCTCATAAATCGTGTCACGTTCAGTAACTCTTCTAATGAACTTTTTTGCCCTCCTGCCTTTCCGAAACACGATGCCAAACCCAACATTCTTCGATAATACCCGACCTTCAAGACTTTATAAATTCGGCAAGTGCTGCTTACTCGGGAACACCCTCATCACTCTCCGACATGCTTTCGTCACCGCTAACTTCCATGTTCTCACGCTCACGCTTCTCCATAAGTTCCTGGAGCGCGGCATCGTCGTGTTCGGTAACCGCCTTGGGAGCCATCTTCACGGTACAGCCGCCATTGGCCTCCTTGATCGTGGCCTGGATCTTTTCAATGGCCTCCTCGAGCATCTTGATTCCATGTGCTTTATCCAAGCATTGGCTCGTCAAGACGTATAGAGGGGGAGCAACCAGCTTGACTTTGATTTGGTTCTCAGGGGTGTTGTTTGCCTCAGCGGTCCGCAGGGCATTCTTAACCGCGTCGATACCGTCATATCCGAAGCAGGTAACTTCAATATCAGCGCGAACTTTGGTCGGATGAGGGGTGAGTCGCTTGCTGATGTATAGCGTCAACTCCTTCTTCACTGACTCGCTTGGAAATTCAACCTCGCTCCAAACATCGGGGTTCCTACATGGTATTAGTTATAAGTCCGAGTTCCCAAATAAACCGCCAGGAGTTTCATACGTGATAGAGACCTTGAAGGCATCGTGGGAGTGGCCATATTTCCGGTTCAATGGCCATGCGATTTGCTGATATAGAGTTTCGAGAGGGGTCTGGGTAGCCTCCGCAACATGCCTCAGGATCGAATGAACTGCCTTGCTTTTGTTGTACCGTTCCTCACACTTCACAACATCCTCCGGAGACACTCGTCGCTTAGAAAGATCGATGTAACCTAGATTAGGGAGGAAATGCAAGTCAGCAGCATTTCTCCTTCCCCGACAAAGCTTGTCCATACCCTTTTCCTTGTCAACACGTAGGACAATCACGACCTCGTTGCGGCCGATGCGGATGAGCTTCTGAATACTACGAATACGTCTTCGCGACAATTCGGAGAGCAAAATCATTCCGTCGATGTTATCATATTCGAGGAGCTTCACGTAGGCGCCCATCTCAGCGATCTGGAAAGTTGGAACAAAAAAAGCATGATCAGTGGATTTTCCTGGCTAAAAAAATGTATTTCCAGTCCCCAGAGATAAATACCTGCTTGACATTGACCATGACATAGCTATCAACCTCCGGATACTTCTCCTCATAAAATCGACAATTGGTTAACGACATTTTGGCGGGGTTGCGCCTTCGTAGGTGCAAAGATTCTCAACAATCCGGCACCGATGACAATTTCCAAAAATCTTTTATCCGAGGCTAGATGACGTCGGAAAAATTTTTTGGGTATAGGCTTCCGGTAAAGAGAGAAGAGAAGGGGAGAGTTGGGGGGTTAGAAGAACGCCTGTTGAATCAAAGCACAATTCATTGACACACTTTGTGGCGGCTCAAAACCCACTTTGGGCTTCGGAGAATATGGTCACGTGCTACCATTCACCGCCCGGCATAATCGGTACCACAACAATGAGAGGGAATAAAAAGTGACGCCAAAACGTCTCCGCATCATTCTCTGGCTGATGGTGGCGAGGGGAACACAAATACTCCAACAAAAGGAGCTAGCCAGGGACATATTTTCTCTCGCTCTCCTTTTGCTGCTTATTCTTACCTGGCAGGTTTCTATTTCCACAGTCATTTATTGTGGTGGGTTTTCTTCATTTTTAATATTATCTGTTTCAGGTCCATTTACCTCTGGTCGACTTGGAGTCCATCGCTTGCTCCATGTGCCAAAAGAGTGCTGTATTTTTTCCCCCTGAAGCGACTTCTTCCTTTTTGGCCTTTCTCCTAATATCCTGCTCGTCAATACCTTCCTGAAATTTATTTTATTTTATTTTTCTTTTGCATCCCAGTCTAGCCCGCATAGCTTTTAGCATTCATTGAATGGTTAATCGACGACATTTGATTCTGCTTCTCTCAATATGCCAGAAACCAGCACCCCCCAAACAAGTCAGAGCCGCACATTGCGGGACAGGATTTTCGACGTATTCCGTACTTCGCCGTCTGGGCTAGCAGCTCCTGCTGAAAATGTAGCAAGCGATTATGCGAGTGGTACGTCGTCACAAGAAGCTAGCGTTCAAACCCCTCTACTCAGGTCATACGAGCACAGCGACCCTTTATGTGGCATGGGGCATTCCTGCAACCATGGGACTTTTTCACCACGAGTGGAAATTAGCGAGTATCCAGGGCTTCGTACAAACTCCGAGCTGGGAGACAGAGATAGGGAGTCGACTCGTGCTCACCACCCCTCTTCAAGTACGGTCACCTTACACGGCCCAGAGAACATACCATTGGCACAAAATTCGTCTCCTCTGCCTGTAAAAAACAGTAAAACATTGTATGTTGCCGATGGATTCGCCATTCGTGTTTCTGATTACGCTAATCACTGCTCTAGGTATATATCATATTACATCCCTTTCTTCAACTGGATCACTCAATATCGCTTGTCCTATCTTCGAGGTGACATTATTGCTGCTTTGACTGTTGCGTCGATTTATATTCCAATGGCACTTTCCTTATCAAATATTGCGCACGCACCACCTATCAACGGCCTCTATGCATTTGTCCTCCAACCTTTTATATACTCGATACTAGGAAGCACAACTTTGTTGGTTGTGGGCCCCGAAGCAGCTGGTTCTTTGCTGACGGGAACGATCGTCAAGGCGAGCGTTAACTCAGGGAAATCGGGTGAAGACGATGAGGCTGCGAATGCCGTGGTTGTTGGGGTATCTACTGCCCTGGCGGGCGCTATGGTGCTGATTGCTGGTATCACTCGATTGGGATTTTTGGACAACGTGCTGAGCCGGCCCTTTTTGCGCGGCTTCATTACCGCCATTGGTTTCGTAATATTTGTGGACCAGCTGATTCCCCAAGTTGGTTTGGCAGACGAAGCAAAGCACACTGGTGTGAGCCACGGAAGCACCGTAGATAAACTAGTATTTCTTTTGGGGAACACTGGATCTTTTCACGGCCTGACCGCAGCAGTTTCTCTCTGTAGTTTTGTTATAATCATGTTGTTTCGGTACGTATTTCTAACCCCGGGAGCATCCAGAATGCTAATTCTCTTTCCCTCGTCATAGAACCCTCAAGAAGGTGTTCGAACCACGATATCCACAGGTTATCTATTTTCCAGATCGAATTCTTGTGGTTATTTTCTCGGCAATTTTGACTTGGCGTCTCGGATGGTATGAGCAAGGACTGGAGATCTTGGGGTCAACAAAAAATACCGGCAATGGTGTTTTCAAGTTCGAATGGCCGTTCCAGGCTAATAGAGTAAAGCATATGCGTACGGCATTGAGTACGTCGTTCATCATTGCTCTTCTTGGGTTTTTTGAATCATCCGTCGCGGCTAAGGGGCTTGCGGGAACCAAGCGGCCAGGAGAGGGTGTGCAAGGGATGCCAGTAAGCCCTAACAGAGAGATGGTTGCCCTAGGATTTGCGAATGTTGTTGGTGGCTGCTTCATGTCCCTCCCCGCATTTGGTGGATATGGAAGAAGCAAAGTTAATGCGACGACCGGAGCTAGCTCCCCAATGAGCAGTATTTGTCTGAGCATCATCACTTTAATTTGCATCATGGTTCTTTTACCATATCTGTACTATCTTCCGGTAAGATACCTCCTGGGACTTATTTATTGAATTTCCCTCTGATACACCCCCAGAAAGCCGTTCTTTCCTCCATGATCTCTGTTGTTGCCTTCACTTTGATCGAAGAGTGCCCCCACGACGTAGCCTTCTTCGTTCGCATCCGAGGCTGGACAGAGCTAGCTTTAATGCTCCTCATTTTCGTCTCCACTATTTTCTATTCGTTGGAGTTAGGGATTGGCCTTGGGATTGGCCTGTCTATCCTAATTCTGATCCGCCACTCGACTAAACCACGAATCCAAATTCTCGGGAAAGTAGCAGGCACCGGTGATCGATTCGACAACGCCGAGCTTCACCCCGAGAACGTAGAGTTGGTCGATGGCGCTCTTATCGTCAAGATCCCGGAACCTCTTACCTTTGCGAATACGGGAGATCTCAAAAACCGCCTCCGGCGGTTGGAGCTCTATGGCACAAACCGGGCTCACCCTTCAATGCCTCGAATTCGGCCACCCGAACATAATAAGAACGTCATTTTTGATGTACATGGTGTCACCAGCGTCGACGGCTCTGGAACACAGGTGCTATATGAAATCGTGGATGGATATGCTCAGGTCGGGGCGAGGGTATTTTTCTGCCGTGTTCCCAACCGAGAGGTCTTCCGTATGTTGGAAAGGAGCGGCATTGTCGAAAAGTGCGGCGGGATTTCTCACTTTGTTCGCCATGTCGACGAGGCGCTCAAAATGGCGGAGTCAGAAGATCAAACCAGGGCTGTTTAATCAATTATCTTCTGTCCCTTTATTTGTTCGTTTTTTTCTTCTGTGAATTGAGCCCCCTGAACATATGTTTGAGTCCATGTAAATGATTGACGAAGGACACGACACTTTGAGTTTGCCTAGATCTGAGGATCTTTAATATTTGAGTTTCATCGATGGTCAAGTAATAAACAAAGTTGATTCAGGAGCAAATAAAATCATATCAATGGTATCTTCACTGGTCCATATAACACCCACCCAAAACCCAAACCTGGAAATACAAAGACAAAAAAAGAAAGTTGTCAGCGGCCCCAAAGAGGGCCTAGTCTCGATTCATGAGAGCCCTTCTATAACCGCCCTCTGGACAATAGCACGAAGCAGTGCCTCACTAGCCCGAAGCGCGGACAGAGTTCTATCATTCTGCTCTTCTTCCCCATCCACGTCCTCACCAGTACCGGCCCCTTTCACAACCAACTTCAACCTTCCCTCGCTGGTAGCCACGAACGCAGAACAGGTAATCCTCGTCAAGCGCATATACTGACCCGCCAATGAAAGGTCAAAGGCCTCCAGCCCTAGCTCCATGGCCAAATGCTTCCGCAAGTACTCTGAGAGGCCAGTCAGGACCTTCGGGCAATCCCCAGGGACATTCACATCAACCGGTGGGGAAGTAGGGATAGACACAAAACTAGTAAACGAGCCCCGCGGGATGTTCACATTTATGGTCTTTAACGCGGGGTATATGGGCGGGCAGAAGGATAATGTCAACTGCATTTCCTTAATGACATCTTCCACGAGATTTTTCCCGACGGGAAACTCAGATCCCGATTGCGGATTCAAAGCCCCAATGTACGTCTGCAAGGCGACACATAAGAACTGCGATGATAGCCGGAGAGGCGAGCAGAACGTGTCGAATGAAGAAGAGAGGAAGCTGACAAATGTCTCCCGGAGAGATTTCGGGAGCCGTGTTAAAAGTAATGGGAAGTATGTAGATTCCTGTTTACTTGCCCGTGTCACTTTGGTCTTCGTTGGGCCTTTCTTGTTGTTATTGTTGTCAGGGGAGGATGAAAGCGGGGCAAGAAGAGCAGCTTTGTACGTTGTATTATTTTCGTACGTAAGCGTCACTAAGATCCCTGATTGATTTTGTTCTGACGAGAGACTGGTAGTGTCCAGGAAAGAGAGCGTGGAGATTGTCTCCCAGACGCAAGTCTTTAGTGCGCCAATACCAGAGAGATTTGTCTCTTCAGTGAGCCCTTGGACTTCCGTTAGGGCGTTTGTTAGGTGGTCTCGAAGCCGTGCAGCGTATGTATCCAATGCGACTGGATTATCGATGAGGGACTGGAACTCGTTATGATGAAGCGGAGAGAGACGGTTGGTTGTCCATGATGTGTTCAGTAAATGTTTGGGGCTGATTCGCGCCATTTGCAATTGTCGTATATAGATGAAATTGTTTGGGAATTTACATTGGTATTTAATTATTTTTTTTGGTCTTTGTTGTCGAGTATGAGATTCAAGGTTCACATACTGAGGCTATAAAGGCTGTGTACATCACACCTCAATAACTTTTGGATGAGGAAAAATAATTCGACTACTCTGTTGACTGAGCGAAGTCAAGGCTAAGTTATTGTTCTTCAAGACGTGACAGCGGAAACAAACCGGGCAAACAGCGCACGTGCCAACCGGAGTCATTTTGGTGAAAAGATAGGGCTTAGGGCTGTTCAATGCTCAAGCAAGTTTTATAAGCCTCGTTTATAATGCTTCTCTTCCATAATAACGCTCCATAGTAGGTAAATCAGACAATTCGCTCCAGCTAGCTAATGCATGAACAAAAATGTTATCCCCGTTAACGAAAAAGACCTGTTTTCGTTAAGAACGCCTCATGCAGAAAAAATGAAAAAGAAATATAGATGCAGCCCATCACACGCTTGCCTCTTAAATATAGCATGGATTGTCCTATGTACGCCATCCATCTGCTTCGCTGCAGTCAGGACAGCCGAAAACAATCGGTAAATCCTGCCAAACCAGGATACGCTCCGCACGGTGTCTAGCTGCTTTCCTTGACACCAACTCAGCTCTGACAACATCGAACCAAAAATCCTGTACGGAACCATGGAGGTGTACGTTGGGTGCACTTTCGAAAATCAATGAATTTACCTCAGCCTTTTCGTGTAACATGATATCGTGATGAAAATTGTTCATGAAACCCTTGCGCTGCATCCGCTGACTACCGCCGTCACCAATCTCGGCCGAAAAGAACTCAACCGTCCGGAGAAACGGCGATACGGTAAGGAGGGATCCAATCCAACTGTCATCGGGAACCCGCGACTCATCAGGATCAGGTGGCACGGTATATTGAAGATAGGTGACAAGGAGCTGCATGCAATGGTGTGTAGATATCAGGGTGGACGTATCCGTAAATGGAGGGGCCTGGATGATCTTGACTTGCAATTCCCGATACATAGACTTTCGAACATCAGGTGGTATGGGAACGGGGAGGCGGCCGGCTTCAAAATCCCGGAGAAGGATATTGGAGTGTTCCCGTCTGGCCAAAGAGTAAGTTTCAAGGAAGTAGAGAGTATAGAACCTAATAGAAAACAATGGGCATTAGCAAAGGACCAAGAGACGGGAGGGAAAAAATTATGGTGGAGGGCATACATAAGAGGGGTTAGATAAAACCGGATTCTTGCTGTGGTTCGTTTCACGAATTCATTACGATCTAATTTTGAGGGGAACAGCGACTTCATAAACATCGGCTCACTATTCACAAAACGGTCCATCACACGATCTGCCAAATAATAGCACAACTTCGTACAGAGCCTCTGTCGGCGCCGAAGACTGTACACATATCTGAAAGTATACAGATATCCGCCTTTTGCGCTCTTTGCAGGAGGAAAAAGATCAGATAGCAGAACCACATCATCTTCTGGGTTTCGAGTATAAATTCTACCGTCGTCTATCGGGGATGGGAGTGTTCCGTGGCGGCGTTGACGAAGATATTGACGGGCAATCGATTGCTCATACAAGGTGAGAAGTTGGTTAAACGCTCTGCAAACAAGCTTCAACGGAAGAAAATCTTCACAGTGAGCGAATATTTTGATTTGAAGTTCCACAGGTAGGAGGTCCCATGATGACGATGTAGGTAGGGGGTTCACTCTGTCACGCCTAAGGAATCATGTTAGCAAACACGCCGGGGATAATTTCGATCCGACTGTTCAACTCCAGAAGAAATGCGGGCTTACACAGAGGATGAGGAGATGGTGGATGGAAAAGCATTATGCCTCGATGAGGTATTCCTCCTGCTGTCTGTCTTTCGCCGGTTAATGGCAGCGCGGGCTCGTTTCACATGGAGGAGTAATTGGGAGAACGAAGTCATTATCAAGTCCCTGGATGCATTGGGAGGCCAGCTCCAGCTTCATACCACTCGTCAGACAGGCTCGTCACCGTAGAAATATCGATGTTTTAGCCCGCCCATTGAACATGTTTTCGTCGCTCGCGGTGGAGGAGAAACCAGATGACTAAGCGCGTCTTGGCTCTTGCGGCAGTGCAGGAGGGGTGATAAGCTTTGTGACAAACAAGTCGAGGGGAGACGAAAGGTCAGATCTAGCATCTCGTGTCAATTGGTTGGGCACGGCGGGGTTGAGCTCGGAGTTGTCTTGACATCCAACCCTCGTCCACAAAAGACGTGCTGTGGATAACCCTGTGTTCCTGGGATTAACCAAACCTAGCTACCTATGGCTTACGTCATTCATCACAGCGGTTACGCCAACCCCTCTCTCTATAACTATCGAGGTTGCAGCTTCAATTATCCAAAATTCAATTTCCTTTCTGTAAGGATGAAGATATAGTTAAAATTACCCCGGAAAGGGAAAAAGAAAGAATCGAAGAATCAGTATGAGCGACAATATTCTAATCGTCGGTGCTACGAGAGGGTTGGGGGCATCCCTCCGCAGTCTATACGCATCCAGGTCCTCGACCAAGAATGTCTACGCAACAACACGGTCCAACAGCGGACCTGACGAGCAACCTCGTGTGTCCTGGATATCAGATATTGACCTTACGAAACCCGACGTGGGGCAGAAGCTTGTCGCACAACTACCCTCCTCAGTCAAACTTTCAACTGTACTCATCACAGCAGGATACTTCGGTTCCGAAACATTCGACACGCCAGATTGGGAGAAGGAGGTACAGATGTATACTACATCCTCCATCGCGCCAGTCTTTGTAGTTCAGCAGATTGTGAAGGCCGGCTTTCTCGAACAAGGGAGTAAAGTGGTTCTACTCAGCAGTGAGGCTGGTAGTATCGCCCTGCGCCATGAAAAGGAAGGTGGAGGAAACTACGGCCATCATGCGAGTAAAGCGGCTTTAAACATGGTGGGGAAGCTATTAAGTCTAGATTTAAAGTCGAGCGGTATAGGTGTGGCCTTGGTTCATCCGGGATTTATGCGGACAGAGATGACAAAAGGCGTTGGATATGATAAGTACTGGGATGCTGGTGGAGGTAAGCATGACGAAAAATCAACTTCCTCGCTAACCAGTACTAATTGAAATTTTCCCAGCCGTTACCCCAGAGGAAGCAGCTGAATCTCTTGCGGCATTCATTGATGCGTTTGACCTAAGCAAGACCGGGCAATACTGGGCACCACGAGGCCCTAGGTACGATCTAAGTCTCCATTGATTGCCAACGGGAACAAGCTTTTGTGTCTAACGTATTTCAGGGATATTGGAACTGCCGAGCCTGTCTTGGGGGCTGATTTGCCAACGCCTTTGCAATTGCCCTGGTAAACTCACCACCTCCCCTGATGGGCGAGGAACCTCTGCCGGCACCTGACGACAAGGCTACCCCCGGATACCATGTGACTTCATTGAACTCAAATAGATATATGATTTAAATGTTCCATTCAAGCTTACGATTCCCTAGAATCAGTATGATCCTATGCCCTTTCTTGGCCAGCCATTTACCGCGGCCTGTTTGTTCACCAAGGGATACTTAGAGTAAAGGATATCCCACATCCTGGACAGTTAGTCCAGCGTGGTGAGAATATTTGTTCGATTATCGAGAGCCTATTCGAGAAAACAAAAGTCACAGCAACAGGTGTCTCTAAAAGATAGTCTAGAAGAGCTGTTACAGTATGTATGCATCATGGGTGGGGGTGACTATACGTTACTCCTAATAGGTGGTTATCCATGTGCTTCTACTGGGATAAGGATAGAACGTAGAAAGAGTTTACTTTGCACTCCGCGGTGTCCTAGCCATGAGTGAATCGACCGGGCAGGTGAATTTCTACCAAGTACCCCAATACCATCAGCCATTCGAAATGCGGCTCTGTCCCGCTTTGGTGGAAACGACGCCAGCACTCACGAGAGCTGTGGTGAAGCTTATGGGCGGGATGGATACCTTGGCCTTTGCCAACAACAGGCTGACTGTTTGAGTTTTTTTTTTTTCCGACTGGGGATATCAAGCTAGAGGTGTTGTTGTATGTGGGTGAAAGGGGCCTCGGAGATCAGCACAGCATTTGAATGAAGAAATCTTTTATGAAGTCCACACACGACAAACCACAAATGCTCGTTGCCCTGTTTTCCAATGTTAGCAGCCCTAGCATGAATAGCACCCAGGACAACAACTAACCTTCCTTAGTGCTCTATAGCTTGTGGCAATACACCAGCCAGCCTAGGTCTCGTTATTGGTTTTCTATATTAAAGAGCACCAATCCGCACTGCTGTAGTCAGTGTCAGACACAGTCTCCATACCTGCCCAACCCTTGGCGCGGACGTGGCGATGGAGCCCTCCACTCTTGACCGGGTGTGGAATAACGGAAACAAGGAGTATTCGAGAGTGGAAAAGCTATTTTTATTCACGGATGCCGCATTCGCCTTTTGTGAAACGACTTTGTACGAAAGGGGATTGATCGCAGATCCAGAAGCGCCGAACGCCTCCTGGACATGAGTTCCGCCTTGGATGCCGCGAGACACTGTCATACTTCAGCATGGATTAAAATTCGGCTTTGGAATACTTGTTTTTGGTATGCGATTATTCTGGGCTAAACTGGTGTGGTTTTTTATTGTTCAACGATCGAACGCGTTCTGAGCCAATCCTTGGGCTCAATTGCTGGGGAGTATACTTCTAGGTGGGGCAATAGTTGAGAAAGAACACCGAACTACCTGTCTCAGGGCAGGTGAGACGATCTGGATGCTCCGGGGAAGAGAAAGAATGAGGCCTTAGAGCTGATGGCAAAAACAAGTTTGGGGGGAAAAATGAATGCATCATCCGTGAATCGAACACGGGCCTCATCGATGGCAACGATGAATTCTACCACTAGACCAATGATGCTTATTATTGGCATCAATTCTGATTTATATTTATATAAGCCTAAAGCTATGGTTTATGCAATTCTCCAAATCTCGACCGTCTTTCCCACACCTGATCTTTTATATCTTCAAAAAAATCGGCTCTCTGTTGATAGTTCAAATTCCCACTTCTTAAAGCGCATACATATACTAATATGTTTTATGCTATATCAGGATAATGCTCACCACGGGTAAGTTTACATCGATAAAGCTTTGTCGCAAAACGTTAGCACTGGTACCATTATATATAGATGGAATGGTCTTTGCGCGTGGTAGGGCATTCGAGGAGCTCCCACGGAGGTCAATACAACAAACGAGTGGCAGACCCCCAGACCTTCCCGAAAATCCGGTGTGACAAAAAGCGAAGTCCTGCACTCGTGTATCCGACAAGGGCAGGTAGATACCGTTGGAGCACTCATGCATTCAAGAGCACAGGCCAGCAATAAGTATGACATCAAAAACATGAGACCCAGAACAATCGATATGCGAATGACCCCTCCACATCTTACCCGGTATCCGAGACATTCGTCTCGAAACCTGGGCAGAACAATTCTTGGTGCCTTTCTCCGACCCCACGTGTCTCCCACGGGGCATGCTCGAAGTGAGGTAATTCCAAGCTTTAACGGCAGCTCAACCATGCAATTCGGGCATCCATTGGATCTTGTGTCCAATAAAAAGACCGAAGATGAACAATGGATCACTCAAAGCTTCGAGGAACGTGACGGCTAACACTGCCACAATGCGCCCGGTTGCAGGGCAAAGTGAAAGTGGGGCTTGGCATGTTCTACTCTGCGCTGAGGCTTTAACGGGCCTCGAATCAGCTTCTCATAGGGAGAGAGAATAAGAAACCCACGAGCCGTAGAGCATTGGCTGCGCTCGTGATGGCGTCGTGCAACATGATAGAATACCTATCGTAGCTTGGAACTCCGGGGAAGAAATCCGGATGTCATGCCGAGATGGAACGCTAAGGCTCCAACTAGTGGCAACCACCACTCGGAGAGGCTCACATGATGATGTCAAAAGGCGGCTGTTGAAAGAACGCACCAATGAGTGGCGGGTTTTGATTGCGGCAGTGCTCTTGAGGAACCGCCTGGAATGATGTAACAAAAGTTTTTTGATGAATCGGGAGTTCGGGATTTTGGAGTCGCGGGCGCATAAACCCTCCCCATCAGAGCATGCCAACCTACCATTTTAGCCATCCATGGATGGTATTGGGGCAGGGGCCTGGGCACTGGCAGCTTCCTCCTTGAGGCTAACAGCAAATTGGACTCCACTTACTCAGCCCTGAGACTCTGAGAGGCGGAGGAGGGGCTCATTGGAGTGACCGAATCCTCCTGTTGGCTGTTGGTCGAGAGGTGGAGACCCAGGAAGTTGAACCAACAACCCTGCCAAGAGGGATTTTCTTGTGGGTCTAACCGAACGGCGTAAAGCTCCCCAGCTCACTGCCCAGTGCCATTACCCACAGGGTGCCTTGGTGGCCCACACGTTAAGCGCTGCGTTTCTCTCCTTGAGCCTTCCAAGATCCCATCATGGGCTGTGCTCGAACTTATTTAACCTTCCCTCCCCCATCCTCTCACCTTGTCCCGTCTTGCACATTCTCCCATACCTTCTAGACCAATTTTAGCACCTGGTGACTGTCTTACTGTTCATCAGGCACTGGAAACGTTAATACCCCTCAATAACTATCACGTATCACTGGCACATCACCTTTTGATTTTGAGCCTGTCTTTTAACACATAACTCCCTTCTATTGCTATCTCAAAAATGTCGCTCGAAGCCAACAATGCTCTCAACGGCAAAGCGCCCGCCCACCGCGGTCCTGCCGAGGGTGGTGTTGTCAACGTACAACCTGCACGTTTGACTGATCTGCAACCCGTGTATGCGCAAACGATGGAGCATGACGAATCAAATCCTGAAGCTCACGGGTGGTATGCATCACTGAGTATGTTATCCGTTCCGTAACAACACAGGTTGGAGGGCCCCCAGCTAACCAAAAAAATGTCCATAGAACACAGCGTCGGCGAGTGCATTGGGTTTCTGGGTATCGTCCCCTGTTGCTGCTGTCCAAACCCATTCAAGTCGGTCCAACAGGGTGAAGTCGGTTTGGTGTCGCGATTTGGCCGGTCAGTAGAGCCCAGACTCCCAATAGCTACCTGCAAATCTTTTATTCTGACCTGAACATAGTTTTGAACGTGCCGTCGACCCAGGTCTTGTTAAGGTTAACCCTCTGAGTGAGCGACTTATTACCGTGGATGTTAAAATTCAGATTGTCGAAGTACCTCGTCAAGTCTGCATGACAAAGGATAATGTCACTCTAAATCTCACTTCTGTGATCTACTACCAAATTGTATCTCCCCACAAAGCTGCATTTGGTATCGCCAATATCCGCCAGGCCCTCGTGGAGCGCACCCAGACGACACTGCGGCATGTTCTCGGGGCCCGTGTTTTACAGGATGTGATTGAGCGCCGCGAGGAAATTGCGCAGTCGACATCGGAGATCATCGAGGAGGTTGCCTCCGGATGGGGTGTGCAGGTCGAGTCCATGTTGATCAAGGATATCATTTTCAGTGATGATCTACAGGATTCGCTCTCCATGGCAGCTCAATCTAAGCGTATTGGTGAAAGCAAGGTCATTGCTGCACGTGCTGAAGTCGAGTCTGCTAAGCTCATGCGCCAGGTATGTTCTAAGCCTTCTCCCATGTGCCTAGTTGAACCAAAACTAATAAAACCATTCTTTTTAGGCGGCTGACATTCTTTCTTCTGCTCCTGCTATGCAAATCCGATACCTAGAGGCCATGCAAGCCATGGCTAAGACAGCTAATAGCAAGGTCATCTTCCTTCCTGCGATGAACCAGACCGTGCAACAGCAGCTGTCTACTGCCGACGCCGCTGGTGAAGGGCCTAGCCGCTATGGACAACAAGGCGACGATGGCTTTCAGCGTGCTATGAATGCACGTGTCGTGGAGGATATTTGAGCATCTCATGCCTGATTTGTGGGTAGGCGTTTGAACATAATATAATGCACTGGAAAATGCTATTTTCCTAATAACATGAGCCCGCCTGGTCTCCTGATGTATTGTACTTAATGATTTTGCTCTTTCTTTTTTTTCTTTTCTGGCTTCTCACGCTATTGACGATACCCACTTCTCCTTTGCTTTCAATTAAATAGTCTGTCATTCCGCTATGCCATATGAATAGTTCTAACTTCATTTAAATATTCGTTTCGAAACAAGACGAGCTTGCCCTGGTACATCAAAAGGCATAGCCAATCCTATGAACCTTGTAAAGGAGCTATCCTATTCTTCCGTATCCCCAAGACTCGTGTCCACCAGACAATCGAAAGGCCGATAGCAGATACTGCACGCCCGTGAACATCGGCTAATTATAAGGTCCGGAGTTTTCATAAAATAAAACCTATCTAAAGAGGCAGGTGTCATAAAATATTGCCGGGCGGTGAAGACAAACTATGTAGATAAAGCATTCAAGACAACAATCATTTCGGTGATCATCGAAGACTAAGTTCACCCTGCAAGCGGGCCATTCATGCCCTCCCATCACGAATCAAAACACTGGTACAACACCTGGAACAATAGCCAGTATTAAAGAAAAAAAGAGGAGAAATAAAGAACGAAATGGCTCCGTCACAATCTTTAAGCTCAGCAACGAAAACGCCTGCACAAAGCGCCACCACCATCTCCCCGGATTTCATCGACCCCTCCTTCGACCCAGCTGACTTCTTAAACGATGTACTCCCACCACTGGCGCTCACATCCTCACAATCACAAGCCCCGCCGTCTAGGAGGGCAATTGGGGCCGTCACTCTCGCCGAATTATCCACCCAAGTACAGTCCATTCTATCTCAGACCAATGCCCAGAATATTCGACACTCCACCACCCTCACCCAACTCACAGATGAGATTCTCCGGGGCGGAAGCCGACTAGCCTACGAAGTTGAAGTTCTACGCGGTGAGACGATTGGCCTGTCGGATACGCTGACTGAGGGGCTTCGCGATGAGGTTGCTCGTTTCGCGCTAAACGGCGATCAAGACAAAGACAAAGGCGGGGATGAGGGAGAAGAAAAAGAAGGAGAAGAAGAAGGGGCGGGAGGGGAGGAAGTGGTAAAGGATACAGATACCGAGCCATACGATCCGGAATTCATCGTCAAACTCCGAACTCTGAATCAAGTACGCTCCCACCTGGAAGATGTGGTACGGACATTTGGAGATGCGATGGAGTGGCCGCTTCCGCCGTCAGAGATGTCGCTGGCTTCTTCATTCATCTCTGTGTCAGCGCCGGAGCCCGGGCCGGAGAGCCATAGTCGGGAGGAGAAGGGACAGGAGGTTGCGAAGAAGCTGAGAGCGGAGATCACGGAGCTCCTGGAAAGCCACGAGGATCCTAATATTGGGCTGGAAGCTGCAGCGCGGCGCGTAGAGACGGTGCGTATGCTGGCCACAGTATGGAAGGGCACTGCGGAAGAGAGGGTTCGGAATCGCTTTGTGGATGGACTGATGAAAATGGTTGATGATCGACGAAGGGTGCTCGAGGAGAACGGAGGATCGGATCTATCTGGAGTTTCATCGTCGCAGCTCTTTTCTGGGAAGGGTCCGGGTGTTGGTCACCGGCGACAGGAGAGCGAAGGGCCGGGAGGCGGGATTTTCAAGAACCTACAACGGCTACGCGAGGAAATATATCTGGAGTGATTGGTACGAATTTCTTTCCTTTCTTTTTAACATCACTGTATATATTATTCAGGTATATGATAGCGTTCTCTAAGGGCTGGGAGCTACGGCTAATTTTCCAGGTAAGCTGAGAGTTCTCAATCCCTCCGCAAAGGGGGACATCTCTCCTCAATATCGAGGGTTTGTATCGAGTTTAGAGGTTATGATTGCATCGTGCATTAGTTGACAACGAAGGATGGCAGAGTGTAGATCGTTTCGGGGACCAAGGAAAGTATTCTGGGGAGGAGCTCTAGGGTATCATGTTTGAGACGAACTTGGCCATAGACGACCCCTTCGACCCCGCTTCTCTTATAGTATCGGGGGGGTTGCCCAGATTGCTCTGCATGGCCCAACTTAATGTTTCCCCAACACTGAGGTCAGAATAAAGTCGGTAGTACGTACGCCACACAAGGCAAGGGCCAATAGAGAAACCAAAAATATTATTAAAAAACGCTTTTGTGGAGCGAAATTGAGGGAATAATATGCTCCTCGGAAGCGTCACAAAAGTAAAAAACTTCATTCTCCTCAACAATCAGCAGAGGAAAAAAAGGTGAAGTAGAAAAGGACACGGTTGCTGTACCCGGGAAGAGCAAAGTAAACCGGTTTTCCTTGAGGGTCATGGAAGGTCACATCCACATGGCTTCTCAGGAATAATAATGGATGCTACAATTGGCGATCGCGGGGCTTGGCCTATTTCGGATAAAGAGAGTCTTTAAAACTATGATCGATTCTCCTTGAACGCAGAATCCCAGATTTCTTCAGTTTCACGGGCCGTCACACGAGATGGTGGGAGGACCAGGGTAGGCTGAGGGAGGAGCTGAACCGGTGTTTCGTACGAACTTGAACTCGACGAAACGGGAACAAAACTGCGAAGTGAGTTTCCCCTTGCAGGGAAGAGGAGTACTAAATAGGTCGGGTCTTTATTGCTGGGGGTGGTCTTCGTACGCGACGATCGGTATACGATGCGATTCCACCAATAGGTCGGGAAGGGGGGAAAGATGAAACGCTTGGGGTTAGATGACGCGGCCAATTTAGCTCTGGCCCGTAAGGCTTAGCAGACACTTCAGGTTGTGTGGACCGAGGATGACGACAAGGTATCAATACAAGATATTGATGGGGGGAATGAGAAATAAGAGTATCTTGACGAGAGGTGGGAATACCTTCATATATGGATATTCCTTCGAGAACTACTTAGAAGCTGGATTGTCACAGCCTTATCACTGGTGGGATTGAAAACGGCCTGCAAGGAAAATAACTTAAAAGAAATGGACACAAGGACCGTAAATGGGAGGTGGAGAACGGAGATACATAACCATCCTTGACTAGCCACTCAGGGGACGCGGCTGGAGCGCGGGAGTTTGATTTAATTTTTTTGTGGCAGGCACGAGTCTGATGGATCATCAATAATAATAGCAGTACTGAGGAGCAAAGCACCTTCTATTCTGGGGCCGGACAGGGATATCTCCGGGCCTTCGCTATTCTTTTTTTTGTTACTTTTTGCGACCGGACCAGCGTCAATCATCTCCAAACTGGTCGTGTTGCAACGTAATATTCTCTCATTTTCCACTGGTTCTGCTTCCCACTCCCCTTCTTCAAATCCCACTTCCCGAAGTCAGCTTAAGAGCCTTTTCTTTTGGCTGCACTTCGTCCTCGGCGATCGCTTAGGTTGTCGTCATCGCCACCTGACTACTTGTCCTCCGCAATATGCGTCTTTTTGCTGTCATCGATCTTCTCTCTTCCGCCCGCTCTTCCTGATCTTTCATTCACCGAGTGACCTGGCCAACACAGCGTTCCTTATACTTATCTTCCTGGCTTTCCATTGTTCTCTAGACCTCCTTCATTTTCGTTCCCGGTGACGTTTTACGGCAGGAATGTTCACCCCCCAGAGTCTTTTGTTTCACCTTGGCTGAAATTGACGGCTCCCCCCTTGCCGAACGGCATTGACATTCTCTGAATTAATCGACCACCAACAATTTTAAGATTGCGCCTTTTTTTTTTTTTTCGAAAAAAATAAGATATTTGCTCGAGCATGAATTCTCGAAGCTCACTGAGCGGCCCTTGGGTCGATCAATATCATTCCTGGCGGGCGTCGACCACCATGTTCCTCAACCAGGCCTACTATCATCGTCCACGGCCGCGGCCCATGAGAGCCATCTTTACTATCGCGACATGTCTTTTTCTAATGTTCCTATTATTGCGCTCTTTCCGCGACGTGAGTTTTTTTTTATTCTTCAATAGTACACCAAAAAAGTATCAAATACATACCCAAGTATTAAAGGGAAAAAAGTTGAATAAAAATTATATAAAAAACTGACCAGAAGCTATCTAGCCACCGGTCAACTACTGGCTCAAATACCCATCATATCACCCCTTTCACGAAAGTCCCGAAGATGCAACGATTATCTCCCCGAAATTATTTATCGATCAGAATGATACCCTTCCTGCCAATCTCTCCAAAACTAGCCCGGCTTTTCATCTCGTCGTCCCCGCCACCCAAAAATCCACTTCCCTGTGTCGCACCTTGACATCCGCCATGATTTTGAACTATCCGCCCCCAACTTTGGTTCGCTATGGGAGAGAACTTCCCGAGCACTCTACAGAGTACGATTTTATGGTCGATCGAATCACAGGCATATACCAGTTCTTTGAGTATTCCCCGCATTTGCAGGATAATGATATCGTTCTTATCGTGGACGACACTGACGTATTCTTCCAATTGCCGCCGGAGGTGTTAATTCAGCGATATCAGACTCTTCTTCGGGAGACTAATGCCAAGCTACGGAAGAAATATGGGATGGTAACAGTGGAGCGCCCGTTTCGCCGGGAAGGCTTGGAGACTCTGCAAAAATACTCCCAGCGCGTGATTTTCTCCGCAAGTAAGGAATGCTTTCCGGGTGTCAAGGATGAGGCGGGATGCATCACTGTTCCCGAATCCAGCCTACCCCCAGATGCATATGGGTGGAAAACTGGTGAGGACCCGGACGGTCACTTGACTCGACCACGGTGGCTCAAGCCAGGAGCGGTAATCGGCCAAGTAGCGGATCTGAAGCTCATATACGCTCACGTCTTGCGATTTGTCGAAGAACACCGTAACGTTCGGGGTGATTATTTGGCTTTAACGCAAATGTATGGCCGACAGGAGTACGTGCGTGAATTAGAGAGACGAAGAACGTCGAATGGATTCATGGAGTGGATAAACCGAATGATTGGTATCTCCGAGGCATCGAATATGACGGGAATTGATCCGCGCCTGGAATCCGGACAGCGGTACGAGTACGGAATCGGTGTGGACTTTGAGTCCCAGCTTTTCTTCAATGCCTTTAATTCCAAACAAGACGTTGAATGGCTTAAGTACCACAATGTTTCAAAAACTTCTTCTATTCAAGGGGAATACCGCGTGCCCCGGGAACATCGTCTTTTGCTCCCAGAAGAACTTTATGAAGACAATGTTGGAAATCCGTTTACCCAACCCAAATTCGGCAAGAGTGAATATATCAGCCCCCCTTGGAACGACACACTGGATGATCTCCCTTTGAATCGCTCCTGGCACAATATTCCGTTGATGACAAACGTCCACTCAGGGTCAATCCCCGCCCTGCTTCAATTGAATGTGAAGAAAGACCGCAATTTCCGAGACATGTGGTGGTCTAAAATGTGGTACCAACCCTGGGCCAGGGCCCTGCTGCGCAAGTACATACGCTCCCAGACTGGGTTTGACGCAGCGCAGAACGCTCTTCTCGGAGGCCAGAATATGTGGGACCAGCGGGGTGGAGCGGGAGGTCTTTGGACCGACAAGGGAGAATGGATTGACTTTCCCGAAGTCTGCGCTGGATACGAGCGAGACCTCTTTGACGATGACCTCGGGGTCTGGGGTGAAGAAGATGGTGACACCTACGAACAGCCCATCTACAATTCATTCGGTCTTTTGGTCAAAGGCAAAGAACATTTCTAATTAGCCCTTTCTTCCCTCCTCACCAAAGCCTTCTTTTTCTCCTTTTGAAAATTATTATATTTTATTTTTCTTATATCCCTGCATATACTCACCACGTTTTTGATTTACATACCACATAGCACAGCCGAGACTAACTGACTCGCGCATAGCTGTGCGTAATTTTCGCCGTACGGCGTTGGAAGGGGGTTTGTCTTTACTTAGTGGCTTCTATTTCCTTTCCCTGTTACTTATCGCATGGCGTATGGGGCGTTTTTTTTTCCCCTTTCCCTTTTCTTTCCCCATTTCTGACCCGAAATGGATGATGTATGATTTGCTAGTGGAGATATCTGGAGATACCAAAGATAGAACGGTGCAAAGTAAATAGACTAGTAAAAATATTATACCAAAAAACCCTACGAACTCCATTCAAATTATTACTCCAGCATATGCAAGGTCATGATCATAAACCATATCGTACACCGCTTTAGTAATAATATCCCCAAAGCAGGATATGCTATCGCTGTCCCAAGGTCTTGCGAATAATCCCCAAGATACAACTCACGTCTTCTTGACTCAACCTCTCCTCCCTCTCCTCAATCACCGTATCTAGCAATGCCAATGCTCCGTAATCCCTAGCCATGGCCGCCTCCTCATCCTCCTCCCCTTCTTCTCCACCACCTTCCCCTCCCCCTTCACCCTCAACACCCCCATCTTCTGTCCTGTCAACGTCCATCCCGTCCTCTAGTTGCGCTTGGGTATCCGCTTCTCCCGCCGCCTGCGCATCTAGCCCGATACCCAAGTTGACGATCATAAGGACCTCGCCTTTGGTCAGTCCGAACGGCTGTAACTGCGTGACAAGGGAGCGGAGAGCATCATCTATCGGTGTTTGGGAATTGGGATTTGAGCCTGTTTGGCTCTGCCTATTCGTGGTGCTGGTTGTTGATGTAGCTGAGGGGTAATTGAGGATGTGCGGGGAGAGACGGGAGGCGTAGTTGTGTATCTGGAACTTGTGTTAGCATGCTGGTACTTTATTCATATCTCTAGAGAGACGTATATATAGAGAGAGAAGGGGGCAGAGAAAGAGAAAAGAGAGTAGTTTATAGTGAGCAATGGCCATTTCAAGATCGAAACCATGTAGTCATGAAGTAGATCATAAAGAAAAGAAATATGGATAAAACGTGATGTAGCCAAGGAAGACTGACCTCTTTCACGACCGTATTATGATCTCTCAAGTCCGGGCTCGGTACCCAATGCCGTGAGTTCGGGGGTGGATTCGGTGGTCGTCGTGGAGGGTTGGCATCTAAGTAGGCGAGGACCTCGAGGTTGGTGAGGGCTGCGTCTTGGGGATTGACGATCTATTTTTTTGGGTTTAGTTCTCGCTTTTTTTTTTTATATATACAATGGTCCAAGTAGATGATAAAGGGTTATATACCCGCATGTTTCTCTCTTCTTTGCCTTTGGATATGTATTTTGTGAAGACAGAAGGGTTGGATACAATGCAAGAAGATGAAAAGTGAAGGCGGAGGGAGAGAAAATGTTGGGTGCAGGTGGTTATGGTTGGCAGTTTTTTTACCGCCTTTCATTTCCATTTGTTTTTTACCTAGAACTTGAATATAGATCCGAGTTCGATTGGAATAAAAATTGAATGGTTTTTGGCTCAAACCAGGCTCGTATCAAAGAGAATAATGATATACAAGAGATAGGTTTCCCACTAGCCCAAGATATGCATTCCTACGCCCATCGAAACTGACTAGGGATAGGGGTAGATCAAGGTGTAGAGAGCATTTGGAGATGCTATTCCAACCTCTTATCATATTGATTCCTTTTTTTTTTCTCGGGTCATTGATCGAGGAGGAACAAAGAGCCTACGGAGAAGAGGTTGGATGAGGCCAAGAAGTAGGTATTCAACATCTTTATTATTTCCTAGAATCCCACAAGCACCTTTCTGCGCCATGGATGGACCAGTAATTCCAATCCTTGTAAATGCCACCCAAACAGTTGTAACTCTTCGAAAATAGCAAACAGATAGAAGGAAAAAAGAAAAAAAAAATAGCAAAACAAAAAATGAATCGACCCACATGAGTGTGATATCATACAGAAATGAAAAGAAATCCGTTAAGTTTTCAAAACTTTTTTATATGCGTTTTTTCCCACTCCCATTCCGTCTAATCCTTGCTCTTCTTCTTCTTCTTCTTCTTGTCGTCTTCTTCGACATCGTCTGATCGCTTACGCTTCTTCTCGTCACCTTTGGAGGCTTTCTTGGCTTCCTTCTTAGCCTTCTTGATGTCCTTCTTGCTGACGGAGCTCGGGTTGCCAGCAGAATCGAATTCAATTTCGCCTCGCTCGAGCTTTCGCTGGTACCTCTTGACGCTCAGGCCGGCTTTCTCGGCCATCTTCTCCAGCTCCGAATCCTTGCTCTTCTTGGACTTCTTGCTGGACTCTTCCTCTGAATCGGAGGAGCCTGCGCCGTTCACGGCGGCCTCTTCATCATCAGAATCAGCATCAGCCATCTCAGTATCCTCGACCTCCTCAACAAGCTTCTTCTTCTTCTTGGCCGGGGTGGCCTCATCTTGGTCGATGGCATCGGCATCAGGATTGTACCTGCGGGCCTCGTTGATGTTGAACTTCCCGGGCTGAGCAGGCGTGCCGTTGGGGGCAATAGCAATGCCACGCGGCTTTAGGGCCTTGCCTTCCAATGCGGACAGCTTCCTTTCCAGGTTAAATCGGGCTTCGGTACCCAGGGCAGCCTTATCCTCCTCGGTAACATCGTCGTCCCACTCAGCAAGGGCATCCACACGGATACCAAGGGAAGCCTTGGCAGCGAGGACTCTCGCCATCTTACCCTTGTTCTTGCCCGTGGCCTGGCCGATGAGCGAGGCGTGGTAGATGAGACCATACTTGGGTGTGTCGTGTTTGGTCTTCAGAGCACGGAAAAGAGCCTTCTCGGCTCCTAGAATCTGGAGGGTACTGGCAGGGCTCTTGGAGAGGTTGGTTAAGCTACCCGCATGGGCAATGAGACGTGCACCAACCAGGTCACCAACCAAAGCCGTGAGGTTGGGGGCAATCGCATTCATACGGGCGGAAAGGTAACCGGCCAGCTGGGAACGATACTC
This sequence comes from Aspergillus diversus, assembly GCA_027569885.1. NCBI lineage: Eukaryota > Fungi > Ascomycota > Eurotiomycetes > Eurotiales > Aspergillaceae > Aspergillus > Aspergillus diversus. Next base: position 209,568 of record JAPDKZ010000042.1, read on the forward strand.
TGCAAACCCAATCACTTGCTCAGCCAGAGCTTGGATGTTCTCCAAGTCTTCTTCACTGATCTCAGTACCCATAGACCTATCCGCAGCGGCCTTCACGGCAGTTTCAATCTCCTCGGGGAGGATCTCTGCAAGATCGGCGCTCTCCCAGTTGGCCCTCATACCCATTTTCAGGACAAGCCTCGAATATGCAATGTTGTCGTTGAGGATCTTTGCTAGTTCAGGAAAATGCCAGCCATACCATTCCTTGACTCGCATGGCGTAGTTGTTCAGTTCCTTGTCCAAGTCATCTAAGAGGCCAATAGCCTGCACAATCATGGTATCAATTTTATCGGGGGAGAATTTGAGTTTATGTCTGGCAAGGGAGTGAGACAACCCAAGAGACATGGTGGACATATCCTGGGGAAGGAGGCCAGGAATCAGAGTGGGCAGATGTTCACGGATCGCACGGTAAATGTCGGTAGTAGACGAGTCGGCGATGAGTTGAATAGAGAGCCCAGGTAGCTTACCGATAGAGGTACCTGCAAGCCGTCGTGTTAATAAAGCTGCACCTCTGTTTCATGGGTTTGCAGAAACTTCGGCACTACATACCCAGCTTGGGATCGGCAACCGCTAGAGAGACCTTCTTCTCATCCTTAATCTCATCAAGAAGGCTCGCAAGTTTGGGAGTAACCTTTCCCTCAACGAGTGAGGCGACTTCCTCTAGGGCAGTAGCCGCGCTATCGAATTTCTGAAAGCTCTTCAATTTTAGACTATATGAGGAGTTAGAATCAGACTTTAGGTAAAGCGGAAAAAATTTTCCGTGATTCCAATTCGGTAGCAATGGAGCGAAAAATTCGAAGAATGGATATTGAGAAAATAGAAATCAGAGAAAGAGGAGCTTACAGGTTGGAAACACCCTCAGCGGTCGCAGCTTCAGTCGCTAGATCTTCTCTCTTCAGAAGCTTCTTGTCCTTAGCTTTCAGCAGGGCATAGCCCGCACTGGTTTCGGTGAGAATGAAAAGCGTCATGGTGTGTGGCCTCGACTCCCAGCAGTTAGATAATAAAGAACGATGCCAGGCAGAGGAGAGCAAGGAGGTTAGGGTAAAAGGGCCGAAATGTGGGCGACCGTGGATTCAAACCACCAGGAGCGTGCTGGAGGGAATTTTTTTTAACCTCAAACTAAAAAAGTGCAGAAAATGTGCTTGTTGTGGCTGGTGGCCCTTCACCTGTGGCTCAGCGAATTGAGGCGGTGTGATTGTCTTACATAATCCTCAAGCGGCCCAGCCAGAGGACGGAAGAACAACAGGTCCCAAAGCTTCCAACCAGTGTCGATGCGGAGAGCCGCTCTAGAAATCGCCTATTGCACTATCCCATAATGGAGGGACTGTTTTTCAACGTCAACAGCGGGTATGTTGGGGCTGATATTCCGAAAACCGTGGCGTTTGGAGACCGGTGGACTAATGAACTCCATGCAGCTACATCGAGGGGATTGCTCGAGGATATCGGAACAGCCTCCTCACTAGCCAGCATTATTCAAACTTGACACAATGCGAGAATATCGATGGTGCGTCTCTACCCCCTTTTCATGGTAGAATATATTGGGCTCTAGCCTCTTTTTGATTTTTCATCTATTCTAACCTGTCCCCTCGGGATGTAGATGTCAAACTGCAGCTGGCACCTGCATATGGAGACTTCCTTGGGGCTCTTCCTCCTAACCCCTCCACCTCTTCCCTTGCTGGAAAAATGACCGATAAGCTGGTCGCTGAATTCCGCTACCTCATGGCGCAGGCCACTGGGTCCACTGCGAAATTTCTGGAATACCTCACCTACGGATATATGATCGATAACATCGCTCTCCTGATTACGGGAACGCTGCACGAACGCGATACACGAGAGCTCCTTGAGCGATGTCATCCATTGGGATGGTTTGAAACTTTGCCAGTGCTCTGTGTCGCGACGAACATTGAAGAGTTGTACAATTCCGTGCTGATTGAGACCCCATTGGCGGCTTTCTTCAAGGGCAGCCTTAGTCACCAGGATCTCGACGAGCTGAACATTGAGATCGTCCGCAACACACTTTACAAGAACTACCTGGAAGAGTTCCACAACTTTGTCACCACACACCCGGATTTCCAGGGCACGCCGACAAAAGAAGTCATGTCAGAAATATTGCAATTCGAGGCGGATCGGCGAGCCATCAACATTACCCTGAACTCGTTCGGCACGGAGCTTTCCAAGCTCGAGAGGAGAAAGTTATACCCGGAATTCGGCAAGCTGTATCCTGAAGGATCCTTGATGCTTTCCCGCGCTGATGATATCGAGTCTGTGGCCCTCGCCGTCAGTATTTCTGCTGATTATAAGGCTTTCTTCGACGCCGTTGGTCTCACTCAGGGTGGTGGCGGCATTGGTGGCATGGGTGGTGCTTCCGATGGCAAAAGTCTTGAAGATTTGTTCTACCAGAAGGAAATGGAAATGTGTAAGATCGTTTTTACGAGACAATTCACACCAGCTGTGGTGTATGCTTGGATGCGGTTAAAGGAACAGGTGAGTTGGTTTAACCAGGTTTTTTCGTCTCTTATAAGCGTAGAAGCAAAGGTTTTTGCGTGAGATACCAGGATAACTATGTGGACTAACCCTCATTTAGGAGATCCGGAACGTGACCTGGATTTCAGAGTGCATTGCTCAAAATCAGAAAGAGAGAATTGGAAACTTTATCTCTGTCTTCTAAACCCCCTACTCCTCCTCTGCCCTCATTCTCTTTCTCTTTAACCATAAACTACCCCGTGTATTTCCATGCCTTCTCGTGTGGAAGGTCTATTCTACCGCCTTCCTTGGTCTCTCTATTGTCTTTGTGTGAACGGCATCCTGCAAATTACCCAATTCTGTATTGAGCGCATCATTCCTTTAGGCATTCTCAAATGTTTGCCCTTATGATCGCTTTTCTTTTCTCCAAGGCGTTCTGAGGATTTTCTTTTCCATATTATTACCTTTTCGTTTCTTGTGACATAACTAGTATGGCAGAAAGTACAGTGGGAGTACAGTAAGTATGGGATTTAGACGAAGAGCACACCCGATATTCCAGATTCAGCAGAATGGTAATAATAATGGCTACACTCCTATAAAAATGTAGGCCCAAAATGGTCAAGGAAAACACTTTGCCAATCTATCGATTGGATACCTGGACACGTAGACAAAGCAGGCCAGTTTCAAATCTTTAGATTTTAGCCTTTTTCCATGGGCACCCAAAACCCGAGGAGATGGTCAGAATATTTTACCTTTTGCACTCTTGCTTTTTCTTTTTCTTCTACCCCTCGGAAGACGGAGAACTCCGCGCGAAAACGCGGGGTCAAAGACCCAAGGTATTTTTTCAGAAAGAATAAATAATGAGCAAACCCTTCCTGTCTGACATCTCTGGGTGTAAGCGGATGATGGAGCGCCATCACAAAGTTCAATAGTAAGGTAGTAATGCCTATGCAGGTCCCCACGACCCAGGTTCCAGTTCCAACAAGCCACTTCCAGCCCATACCGCCAAATTATACAGCTGGTTGAGAAGCCAAAGAGAAAAAAGTAAATGGGGGGAATGTGGAAAGGAAAGAACACTGCTATCCAGAAACTAGCAACTGCCACAACCCGAGAATTCCCATTAAACCTCGGTCATGGAAAGATGTTTTGCCACCACTCCGGAAGTGTTTGGGGACTATGGAGGTGGAGAAGATGGAATAAGAAGATCGCTGGATGTACCATGGCTGAACACAGACAGCTACAAATGGATTTTTCTTCAGTCTAGAACACCAAAACCGTAAAAAAGAAAAACATCGAGGCCCGTGTCCCAAAAAAGGAAAGGAAAAAGAAAAGAAGGCAGTTCATCGTTCAGGAGCCCGCAGGAGAATTGCAGACCGACTAGTGCATCAAAAAAAGGCGTTGGGTAAGCAGGTCAGCAAAATGAGAAATGAAAACGCCAGCGGCAGGCCGTGAGATATCTTTTTTATTTAATGCAAAAACACGAGGATATGTAATGGTGAAGGTTGTCATTGACATCGTAAAATCAATGAAGGAATGCAAGCCTCTTGAGTATAATATGTTAAGATGTAAAAAGAAAATCCCTCAAGTATATGGTTTAAGCTCAGTGCTACTTTTAATCGAAAAAAGCTCATTTCAGATCTCAGCGTGGAAAGACCACGATAAAAAAAAAAAAGAAATATTACCCCGGCTAGTCATACTGGAAAAGCACACTAATGCTCTCACCGTGGTGGACACGACGAATGGCCTGGAAATCATCAGTTAATAAATATTTCTAAGAATTGCTAAGATAGCAATCTTACCTCAGCAAAAACGTGGCCAACCTCCAAAACCTCGAGTTTGGGACACCGTCGTAGGTGCTCGGACTGATCGACACTGTTCGTGACGATAACTTTGTCGAGTGCACTAGCATTGATGCGATCGATAGCATCTCCACTCAGGATTCCGTGTGTCACCAAGGCATAGACCTGAGAGGCCCCTTCTTTCTTTAGAAGTTTGGCGGCCCGAGTGATAGTGTTGGATGTGTCCGCAAGGTCATCGATCAAAATGGCTGTCCGATCTTTTACATCTCCGACCAGCATCATCGTGGCATTTTGGCGGTCTGTAATTCTTGTGGGACGTCGTTCCTATAGATTATTAGAAAACGTCGTAACGGATCGGCTTAAAGCACCAACTTTGTGAATCAAGGCAAACTCAATGCCCATGGAATCAGCAATCGCGGTCGCTCGTTTCGCACCACCAGCGTCAGGACTGACGATGACAGCCTGCTTGTAATTGGGAATGGTACGTTGGATGTAGCTCTTCAAAAGTGGACGGCCGTACAAATTATCGACGGGAATATCAAAGAACCCTTGATACTGAGGGTCATGTAGATCCATGGTAATGACGTGGTCTGCGCCGGCACATGTGAGCAGATCCGCCACGAGAGTGCCCGCTTGGGCTACCCATTGTTTGTATCCGGGCCGGGGCTGGAAATTGTTGATTTTGCTGAGGCTATCATCCCCATTGCTGGCGACGCTGCCGCTTGGAAGTGTGGACCTGCTGCTTTCCGATTTCATCGAGTCGAGAGTATCACTGCGGGTAAGCCCGTTGGGCAGGCGTTTTTTGACCGGGCTCCCGTTAGAGTCCTCTATTTGGGCCCTTGCCAGGCTCCTCTGCAAGTTATCGACCCCATTTAGCAGACTTCCGCTTTCAGGTTTCCCGGGGTGAGGAGTTGGGGGAGTACTCTCGAATGTATAGCCGTTGGAAACTCCCTGTTTCCCTTCGATCGATGATTTGATAAGAGGAGCACCGGTCTTGTTGTAGGGGATGTCACTTTGGCGTGAGTAAGGGAACAGTGGTAGCACCGCGGTGACTCTCCTCGCGGAGGCAGTCTTGCACGCGGAAATAGTGATAAGTAATTCCAAGAGATGATCGTTCACTTTTCCACCTCCTGACTGAACGATATAAACGTCCTTACCACGGACAGATTCTTTGATTTCTACCCTGGTTTCACCGACTGAAAACTTTGACAGTAACACATCGGCTGGAGGAATCCCGAGAACGCCGCAGATCGTCTGTGTCAGTTGAGGGTGGGAAGTGCCCCCAATGACGACGATATTTCGAACCATCGCGGCCACTTTGTCGGTCTATGAACAAGGACCTGAGAACCAGGCGTGGAGGAGGTGAGAGCTTGGAGATGACGACCGATTCGGAAGCGGAGAAAACCTGGAAAATCCGACGAAGCGGGTGATCTGGAGGGGCGGTATGATCGGGAAGGTTAGCTCGGTAGAGGCGAAATTGCGCAAAGAGGGTACTAATGGCCTTGCAGCGAGGGCAAATAGATTAGTGTTTCATTGCGGGGAGGCAAGGACACGCTTTAAAGGCAGGGATTCTGAAGGCATTGAAAGTCAGAATTGATCAAAATGTCGTGTGAGCCGGCAACCCAAAAAAAAAAAAAAGGCTCTCCAGTGGAACCTGCAGGTTCGGGTTTCTGCCGTGGTCGCCTCAGGCCCCGGATATCCAAATCAGGTTAGTAGTTTCCACAGGCCCTCGAAAAGTTCAACGGCCCCGCAGAAAACGGCGAAAATGAATGGGAAACGGAAAGTCACGAGAATGGGAGCGGAGTAGGCTTCTGGTTAGTAGAAAAAAAAAAGAATCCAGTAAGGAAAACAATCAGCATCCAGCGTTTGGTTAGCCATATTCTCTCTCAGGAAGGACAGCATTGTCCTCCCTGTTACGAAAGGGCTAGGTAGCTGCTGCATTACAAGAAGAGAATAGACAAAGTCTCCATTTGCCGATAAGTACTTGGGGCTCAGTGGAAAGAAACAACAGTCAAAAAATATATCAGAGTAATCCCTTGGAATTGTTTATCGCTCCAGGCCCAGGTCCAGGTCCCAAAGTTGCAAGTAAAGGAAAAAAAGGCTTGAAAGGAGATTCCAATGAGATAAAAACATGTCTGCCAATCATGTTACATTCTTAAATTCCAGTTCCAACCTCCCTATGAATTTGACAGTCAGTAAACATAGATATTTAAAAGTGAGAATCCAAGAGCATCGTAACAACAAGTAAAGAGCTCAAGGTGGGTGGGTCAAGGGGTGACGGCTCACAAATCACAAGTATATACCCCAGAATATTCCATAGAGCTTGAAACCCTCAGCACAACAGAGTGGCTGGCTTATTATTTTCGATAGAAGACGTGATACACATCGCTCTCTTGCGACTCTCTGGCTTTTGGGGGGGTCTGGAGGTGGTTAGTGTGAGATGGTGGAGCGGAAAGGGGGGGGGGGGGGGGGAAAGAAGGGGGGAATAACATACATATAGCATTCATTATATTGTAAGAAAGAGATTTGCAGCTGCTGAATGTGAGGATGCTTTTAATCTCTTAAAAGCAAAGGTAACAATCGCACGCTCGAGAGGTATGGTGTGGTCTCTTCACCAACACCTCCATCAGCTCCTAAGTTTCCACACGCACTTGGACCTCTGAAAAAGTCTATCATTTTGGAATCAATATCTTTACACCAGATGAAGTGGCCTGGGATGCGTTGGTACCCCTATCTCAGGGCGACATGTTGGCTGTCTCGTTGAAGGCTGAATGGACTCAGTCCAAGTTGTCTGTTCATTGTCTGTCATGGATATATCCTCTATTTATCCTCCTTCAAGAAATAGGATCAGCGAGGAGACCCGCTCCTTGCAAGTTCTTGCATTGTCAGATAAGGCAACAATCAAGAGTTGGGCAATCACCAGCAGTGAGATCGGCGTTTTGACACTCAGCTGCATGATGATCACGTGAAAACAGCGTGGGTAACAGCCAATCTTAGGTCTAACCCATAATAGGATTAGGGTCATGAGACCGGACTTGCGATAAACAGGAAGATTGAGAGACTGCTTGTGAGGTACTGCAACTTGAGGCTTCGCTTTGTGTGGGGTTATTACCCGGTTATTTGCGCAGGCGGGATTTGGTAAAAGTATTCATGACTCTCAATTCCTCCTTAATGTATAGTAATCGTCGGATTTCCAGTACACAGTATAAATGCCTGTGCATCTCATATCCCGGCGTCCATCTCCGACCACCGCGTCGTTCACCGTTTCCAATGCCTCCATACATACCAGTACACCCGCAAAGCTTCTCTTTTACTTTCAAATCTTGGTACGTGTGATATTATTTGCCGGTGTACTTTTCTACTATGCTGCGCGACTCCGCTATACCTTCTTTTCACAAGATGGTTCCTGGATTCGGTGGACCACGATATGGACGAGTCCGCTGGGGGCGCTCGTTTGTCACATTGCCGACACCTCTAGCTTTATTGCTACTGCATTGGCTAGCGTAGTCGTGATTTATGGTGTATTTAGAAAGGGCTATACAGGTTTGACTACACTTGTTCATCCAGCATTGCACCTTCTGTGGTGCTAACTGCATACCACGTCCAATAGAAGAATCACTTTTGGTTATACGCGGTCTAGGCATTCAGACTTCGACTTCCTCCCTCACATACTTATCCAAAGCTGCGACAAGATTCATTCCCACAACCGAAATCCAAGACATTGTGATACACGAGGCCTTCAAAGGATTTGAAGTACGGTTTTACCTCGCTGTAATTGTCGTGGGCGAACCCGAAGTTGTCGTTGTCTTCCCTGTAAGTGCACCCGGTCCACACCCATGTTTTTTTCAAAAGGAAAACATGTGCTCACCATTAACACATCAGAAACTCCTACCAAATCGGGCAAAATTGGAGGAAGTTTGGAGGGGCTCGAGACATTGCCTATACGATTCAAAGCCATAGACCAACCGCAGAACTGTATCATGAAAATGGGATATCTCTCTCTATAGCATACATTCTATGAGCGTAAGTATGTACAAATCTCTGCCTAGCTTCCCATATCGCCGGACATTTGGGAGTCCTTTTCTACTCTTCGTTGCCTTGCTGCAAGCCACTTGGCATTCTGCACTTCCACAGTTTCCATCTTCCTTTTCTGCATGACGGGAATATAGTTCCCCCCAACTTTGGCGACATTTGCCCCACAGAAAACCTTCTGTCCCCGATTTTGTTTTTCGGCCTTTATGTCCTTCACTCTTTCATCCTTAACAATATTCTGATCTCCTTGCCGGATAACTAGGTCGAGCAATGCCCCCGCCAAAACCTCGTCTATTTTGCGCTGTCTCCAGACAGACCAGAGATCTTCGACCACACCCCCAATACCGAACTTGCCGCCTCCTCTGCCAAAATGGGACTTTATCTGCCTAGAATCCCCGGCGTAGACCCACCCTAGGGCGTCTTCCCGGCTATCACTCTCTTTATCGGGGAAGACGCAATCCCACAAAACCAGCGGCGCATCAGATGCCATCTCATACATTGGCTTGCGTGGGTTCTTGGATATATCTAACAACTCGGGCACAATCGAAGGGGACTCGAGGCCCTGGCCCACTAGGAATAACATCCCGACCATGTGTCGTACCTGGTGCCACAAAAATGCAGAACCACGTAAGGTGAAAACATACACCTGGGATCCGGTAGGAAGTTGGCTATGCGATTCTCCGACTTCGTTATCCACAATTGGCTCCTCTAGCGCTTGGAATTCCGGTCTGTTCACGTAGCCTAGAGGGTTGCTTTTCGGGTCGATAAGTTCGATACCAGCATGGTAGATGATTCGCTCGAAGTTCTCAATCTGTTTGCTAGTGTCCACTTTGCAGAAATTACGAAAGTCATGCACACCCTCAAAATACTTCGCAGCTTTTCGCATAGCATCGATGTCCAGCCAGCCTTCTCGGTACTTTGGGATTTCAGCCCTGGCCTCCCCGTTCCCACGCGAAGTAAACCCCAGTAGCCCAGGAGTTGGAGAGAACGCTGGCTGTGTAAAGAAGTATTTGTATTGACGCTCCCTACACGAGAAACGAGCATCGAAGTCTTCAGGGGGGTGTGGGCACCAAGCTAGCACCCGAATATCCTCTGGGAGCGTCTTATTTAGCATGCCTATGTAGGGTAGCTCATCCGCAATGTCATCCCAGCTGTCATCAGCCGTTGCATCCTCCACGGCAACCGCATTGTCGTGCACATTTTCCATGGGGGTATCCGGATCGTGACGGGCCTCAACCTTGCTGCGCTTCGGTCGTGCACTCCGTACCTTGATCCCAACGACTTGACCGAAGGCACTAACTCCACGATCGGTCCTCCCAGCTTTAGAATACTCGCACCCCTCCCAACTTAGCGTGAAGGGCTTCGCCTCCCGTGGTTCCGTACTCTCCTGGTAATCTGGCGGCATATCCGTCGGAAAGATCAAACGTGTCTGCCGTAGAGCCTTCCATAGTTCTTCTTCAATAGTTGGAAGGGGTGTAGTATTGCCATTTGCATGCTCGAGACCGTTGTATTTCTGCCCCAGATAGGCGAATTTGAGCGCGATAAACCTGGAACTATACTTCGACGGATCCATTACCTTCGGCTTCTTCGGTGGGCGATTAGGAGCCGGTGTATGTGTGATATTGTCGGAGGGTTCCTTGCCTTTTCTTTTTTCTGCGGCCAGATTACCCTCGATCGAAGTAGGATTTTGCCCCGCAGCGTTGGATGGTGGCATCGACTCATTATTCTCGATGTTCGATGTCGCTAGTGAGAACATACCATATTCCGCTGTACGTGAATGTAGCTGGCGCTCTAGTTCGGTTATCCTATCGATCAGGCTTGAGGTACTCCAAGTCGAGTAGTCTGGTTGCTGTAAGTGTACCTGTCCTGCGGGGGCAGCAGGCTGGTGTTCAGGGCCAGTCATGATTTCTGTGGCTGCGAGCCGGGCTTGATGGGGTTGGGGGGGCCGAAAATATCTTCTGAAGACAATGGGCTCGCAATTTTGACGGAAGGAAAGTGAAATTCTTCCTTGCAACCTCCACATCACCCCTCAAAAGACGGTGGGGAGGGCGCTGCTAATCGCGTGTGTGAGTCGAGCCTAAATCAGAAAGTCGGCAGTAAAAAATTTGGATTTTGTCATGTAATGCAGGTGTATTGTATTAATATCGTTACAGATAAGCTGATAGCACCAACGAGCCTGGGGTTGAATAGACTTCTCTCATTGTGCCAGTGATTCTATTTAGCAGAGGGTTGTTTTGGAAACAATGAGATTCGTATAGCATATATACAGGTAGGTGGGTAGAAAGCAATCTTTTTCTAGGGTTTCCAGTTGCTCCCTGTGATCTTTTTTTTTTTTTTTTTCAAGTGAAATCACTACCTCAACGATTGGCGCAGATATTCCGCTCTGTAAAGCTTACTGCAGCTTCACATCGACCCAATCCTTGACCATACATGAGCTCAACCACATACCCTTGCTATACTACGGCACTTCGCAGTCCATTAAGAGAGATAATTGATTGGACTTGATACAAAGTCTACGGTTCTGAATACATTCCTATCCTGGTGCCGCACCCCTCCAATGGCAGACACCGAGGGCAGAGAAGAACTCGAAACATCAATCACCATCCTGCTCCTCGGGGATCCAGGATGTGGGAAATCAACGTTCCTCTCGTACGTCTACACATTCCCTAATTTATTTGTGCTTCCTTTGCAGATTTTTTGTTAAACCTAGTAACCGGTCACCATCTTACTAACTACGAGATTAGAGGTTTGAAAAGCATCCGTAATGGAGCAACTGCTGCGCAAATAGAGCTCTTGCGCGACGGCGACCAGCCTTTCGTTTATGACATCAATTTCTCCAAAAAGGGATTTACTCTCGAGATCTATGATACAGCTAGTCCCAACCAGCACTGGACTACGCTCCGACCAGACGTCGTGCTTCTAGCGTTCGACATCTCGAATCGGGGAACATTGGATGGTCTCAAGGCTGTGAGTTTAACCCCCCTCCCCCGGCCTCCCCCGTCTCTTTAGGTGCTTATTGCTTATTTGTTTATTATAGTGGCGGAATGATATCATCAGATACTTTCAGCACGGAGTGGGAGAGCGCATCCCAGTAATGATGGTAGGGCTAAAGAGAGACCTTCGGGCACTAGGTGCTGGCCTGATTTATCCCGAAGAAGTAAGAATCTCTAGAACATATAGATATGGTCGCTTGGCCTTGTAATGCATTGTGAGGGCTAACTGGCCTTGTTCTTCTAGTCCTATGGGATTGCGCAGGAGCTTCGGTGTGACCGCTACGCCGAATGTTCCGCCGTCACTGGTGAGCTTATGAAGGAGACTTTCGAGGATTTGGCAAGGCTTGCCTATATGACAACTACGGAATCTGGGGGACAGACGGGAGGCGGGTGTATTATTCTTTGATGGGAAATTTGCGATGCCCCATGTTATGATACCCTACAATTTATATTGCTCAAGAACATATATATTCCTTCTAGCCGTTTAATGATATGGAGAGCTGGAGGCTTTACGATAGTAGCCCAGGTGCGGCGTAGGGAGCTACACCCCAAAGGTTAGAGAACATTTAAGACGTTGGAATACGGACATGGTAGCTGGCATCAGTTTTCAATTACGATGTTCTTAACATACAGGGAGAAACCAAGGTAACGATTAAGTACACCTTGTGGAATTGATGGTACAGGGCTTTCCCCCAGAAGCTCACCGAGGCAAGAGAACAACTGGGTATCTTTCCCTCATAAGTGCCAGTCAATCATTGACAACGCAATTCCTCCCCGATGGACCATTAACATGACGGAATAGCGGGGCAGAAAACATCAAGGACATTTCTGCTATAGCATACCAGAGAGAGAGAGAAGAAATTGACGATTTTGGTTTGAAGTAGTGGGTCTCCGTTTCATTCTTTTTCTCGTTTTTTCCTTTTCTTTTTTTTTTGAGTAGTAACCTGCTGACCAGCCACTAGGATAGACATGCTAGGGGGGTATCTGTCTGTTTGGCCATCTTCTCTTCCTCTTGACTGCAAAACCCTATTCGAGGGAAAACAAATTTGAAGCCATGAAAGTCTATCCACCCTTAACAGCTGTCCATGTTACTGGATCCAGCTTTTTACCACTTGGCACCCTCGGTAGGCTGGGCCTCCGCCCAGCTCTCACCAGCAGGAGCAGGGGCAGAGCTGGCAGCCCACTCGCCGCCGTCAGCCTCCCAGCTGGTGGCACCAGCGCCAGTAGCGGCGAAAGCACCGCTAGGGGCGGCACCGCCCTGGACATCCCAGTTGTCGCCGGCGTATCCAGACTCAAGAGCAGCGGGAGCCTCCTCAGTGGTAGCGGCCTTAGCCTCCTCAGCGATCTCCTTGTTCTCCTCAGCCTCGGGATCACGGTAGAAGTAAAGATCAACGACAACGTCCCACTCGACCTCGCGGGAGGCGAGAGTGCCACGGAGGCGGAGGACCTCACGGGCAAGGAGCCACCAGACGAGACCGATGGCGTGACGACCCTTGTTGTTAGTGGGGATGGCAACGTCAACGAAGTCGGTAGGAGAGTCAGTGTCGCAAAGAGCAATGACGGGGATGTTGACGTAGCTGGCCTCCTTGATGGCTTGTGCGTCGGTGCGGGGATCGGTAACGATGATGAGGCGGGGCTCCTTGAAAGAGCGGGTGATGTAGTTGGTGAAGTTACCGGGCGTGAAGCGACCGGCAATAGCAGTAGCACCGGTGTGGGAAGCGAACTTCAGGACAGCACGCTGGCCGTAGGGACGAGCGGAGATGACGCAGATATCGGCAGGGTTGTCAATGGCGGCGATGATACGGGCAGCCAGGAGGATCTTCTCCCTAAATGCCGAGCTCCGTTAGAACCGTCCACAAATCCCTAATCAAACTGCTACCGTAAAAACGTACCAGGTCTTGCCAATGTTGATAACATTGATACCATCGGGGCGAGTCTTCCACAGGTAAGGATCCATGTGAACCTGGAGGTTCTTGGATCCCAGGTGGCACTGAGCTGCAAGGAGCATCTCAATGTCCTGGGGGGTAGGGTTGAACATGGGGGGAAGCTGAGAGGGGGCCATGGTGGGCGATTGATATTGCGAATGGCAACGAGTTGAGGGTATCAATCGTCTGGCGCTTGTCGCGGTGGTGAGGTCGAAGGAAAGGCTGACGCGAAAATGAAGTTTCCTTCGCGATAGAAAGTCACTTGAATTTCGCTTGCCGTTTGTGAATTTTAGGGCTAGGGTTGGCCGATCAGGCTCCGCCTTCATACCGCTAACTACTTTTGGTGAAATAAACCACGTGACTATACATTCCAAATAGGGATTAGCCTTAGTTACCGCCCGACAGAATTTGGACTTCAGAATATGCTTGATGGCATCTGAAATAAAGAGGTAACGAATTGGCGATTGTTTTCTTCCACTTAAAGATTTGGAAAATACCTGTTGCACATTACAAATATGCCACCCCGCCTTTTTCTACGGCCTTCGCTCAAGGCCTTTACTGGTACGCCCTCACCTGGCTCTCATTGTTTGTTTCCCATACTAATTTGCGGCCCGTAATATAGGCTCTTCAAATATTCAAAGTCCGATTGCTGCGCTGTCGTTGAATCCCCTTAGGACACCGGTGAGAGCGGGATCTATGGAGTCTAGGGAGCGAAGACGACATGATCCTTTTTTGACGGCGCAATCGCGTCAACGCAAAGCCGCTAACCTTACTCGCCAACAAGTCCTTGCCAAAGAACGCGAAGGCTCTTTGGGGGATCCGGTTCAGAGCACATCCACACCTTTCATCGAAGAGCTCCGCGGAACCCAATCGGGCTCGCAAGGTGCAAAGCTCAACTACTTTATTAACCCGGATGAAATGGACGCGGCCTTGGAATACTCAAAAGGCCTGACCTCACCACTTGAAAACCCAACAAGAGCTACGGCCGATCCCCAGCTCGAGAAGGAAGCTGCGGAGCGGCACCTGCAGGAACACAAAAACGCCCAGGAAGCGATTAATCGGATTGTCAGTATCGGGAACGGGAATACAGGGGACCAAATGCGTCTCCGCATCCAGAAGTGCATCGAGACATTTGGACGACACAACACAGATCAGGTGCTCCCTCCAAAGCCTACTGCGGTATCCCACGAGTCTGCAACCATCCATCCCGAGAAGACGCCCCGAGTTGGACCTGACACGGGATCCCCGGAAGTGCAAGTCGCAGTGTTAACGGCGAAGATCCTAAACCTGTCCCAGCACCTCCAGTCATCCAACAAGGATAAACACAACAAACGCAATTTGCGTCTCCTCGTTCACAAGAGGCAAAAATTGCTCCGCTATCTTCGAAAGAAGGAACGTGGAGGTCCTCGGTGGCAGTACCTTGTTGAGACCCTTGGCCTATCGGATGCTGCTTGGAAGGGCGAGATTAGCATGTAATTGGCTCTTGGCGTTTGTTTTTTTACCTTTTGGTTCCTTGCCTCTTGTTTCATCCTCTCTATACTGAGTGCTGGCGTGTAAATTTACAATATTTGGACCTTTCAAGGTGTGGTGCATGGGATTTATTGGGTGATTTCATACTCCTCTCGCACACCCATCTTTCGATGAGCGCTTTTCACCTTCTTGTATAAACACATAAATACAACTTTTCTACCTCATCAATACTGGATATTTACTCTGAATGACAAGGTTGCGATTTCCTCAAGCCGCCCATGGCGAAACTGGATATGCAACCCTGCCTGCTTTCCTGCCATGAAAATGCAGCCTGCAGGCGGGAGCATACCTAGGCAGGTATTCACCTCCATTCACCTGGAGTTTGAACCTTCAGAAGCCCCACTATAATCGAGGAACACCTCAGCGCCTAGTAGGAAGAGGGCCAATCGTAAAACCACGAGAAAGACCCTCATCAGCCGACGCCGCGATCCCCGCTGTTATTCACTTCGTTGGGTGACTGACGTGTTCCACGAGTGGCGGCGTATCTCATTTGGCGCCCGGCATACCGCCTTGCGTTCTGCCGGCTCCTTGCCCCAACTTTCGAATTTCTATGGTGAATGTCAGGGAATCCACGAGTCACTCCAATCTGCTCTTTCCAACTCTTTATGCCTCATCCATCCTCAGTCAGGTAGGTGAATGTTGGCGATGTTGAGGTGGAACTGACGACACGCGTCGCGTAACACCCACACAACACAAAGTTGGACTGGTATCTCACACAACTTCCTCTCTTTCGCATTCTTCCAACTCTCAATTTTTCTTCCCCCTTGTCATCCACACTTTCTTCTTCTTCGTCCACACAAGTGACACTTCCAATTTTACCATCTACTACCTAGCTTACTGCGAATTTATTCCATTTCAAACTTTTTAGGCGGCTCAAAAGTGGTTACCTGGTGCTGTGTCCAATCTCGTGAACTTTCACGGAATCCTCCAACACCCGAACACCCGAACACCAGAATATCACAACATCATAAACATGCGTACCCGTTCCCAACAAGCGTCGCCTGGTGGCTTTGTCTCCCTTGACGATGAAAGAGCCCCTCGTCGTGCTAGAGGGACTAGAAGTGCTTCGCAGCAGCCGAACACTGAGCCTTCAGAACAGCCTGCAACTCGATCAAGGCCGCAACGTACGGTGAAAAAGGCAACAACGACCAAGAAGACTACCAAGACCCAGACGCGAAAAGTTGCCAAGCGGTCAACACGTAAGACAACCCGCAAGACTGATAATTCGACCTCCGGCGATGAAGGCCAGGGATCCAGTGAGGATGTTGAACACACCGAGAGCACACCGCAAGAAAACAAGGAAAGCCCCGAAGCCGACCCCGAGGCCCCCGAAGCTGCTACATCAGCACAAGACACTGCCCTACTGGAACCCAAAAGCTCCGAACGTGAGTCCCAAGTTCTCTCCCCTTCTCTAGAAATAGATACCCACCAGGACCCGGGGACCGTTGATTACCCCCATGAGCCCCATAACTCCCAGGAACCCCTTCCCACACCCAATGTTTTCGATTTTCCGCTCGATTACCCCGGCTGCGGGGGCAGCACGAACCCAATTTGGTATGAGTGGCTAGCTGAAGAAATTGACGATATTCTGGCTGGCTTTGGGGGGCCCAACTCCCCTCCACCTAACAACGACGACCAGTTTTTTGCACTAGGCAATAACCTAGTTGCAAGGCTTGACGCCGCCCTGGCACTACACGACGCCCAGGAGTCGGATGTTGCTCAGGGAGAACAGAAGACGACAGGCAACATCGAAGAGAGCAACATCAACAAGAGCCCTCCGGCTCCTGCGGCCGTCGATGTAGTTAACGTGCCCTGCACCGCTGAGCAGGCTGTGGCGGAACCAACCACAGCGGAGTCAAGGGAATCGGAGCAGTCTGATGAAGTCAGAAATTGTGAAAAGCCCAAGGAGCAAACCGAGGCTAGCTCCCCTTTGACTTCCGCTGTGCACCCCGGAGAAGGGATGGTCGTAGAGGACGAGTCAATCAGCGAGTTGACATTTTTGCTGGAGAAGATGTCCTTGGTAAATCACTCGTCCGATGAAGCGACTGTCTCTTCGATGAGGTCGACCACCATGCTAGCGAGGGTCCCCGAAACCGCGGTGCCTGAGAAAGAATCTGTCAGCGCCAGCACTACCGCCAGTGACAGGCTGCCGGTCTTGGTTTCGGGGCCCTCTGTTGATACCCCCCTGCTGGCATCGATTTATTCTGATGTTCTCCCAGTCTGTCCAGCTCTAGACTCGCTGATGCCAGCGGAGAGGGTTCAACAGCGCCCTTCCACGATCTTCCAGAGTCCAATACCGGATTCGCCGTCCTCTATTTACGATTGTGGACAGCAGATCGTGGAACGACCCGTTAGCACCGGTGGTGTTGGAGGGGGAACTTGATTTGATCCCAGGTCCCCCGCTTCGCCCAGTCGGAGCCCGATCCTCGAGGCCACTCCAAACCCCATCTCGTAAATGTGTGCCCAGGAAGGCATGGGGTGTGCTTTCCCCTATTCCTGAGGAATCGGATGAGCTCCGCTCAAGTGCTGTGGCATGCCAGGAGCATGCGGAAAAGCCAGTGTTGTCCCCCGCAGTCACATTAAAGGATCCATCTCACAGGGCCATAAAAATCCAGAGACTAACACCCATGAAAGTTAATAGGAAGCGGGCTCGGCCCAGCACCTCTTCAAACAACAGCCCGTCAGACCCTGAAACCCCTTATGCCAACAAACGCAGAAATCTAGGACCCCCCGGTAGCACACCGTTTTCTCGACGTCATACCCCCCTATCTCGCCGCATTTCGAATGCCACTGTTCCCTATTCTGAGAGACTTCGCCGGCGGAGGGCGGAGAGCCAAGGTCGCATCCATCGGACCGTCTTTCGCCTCCCCCAGCTCGTAGCCCAGGCTGAGGCCGACCGCCAGACATCGCAGACCCCCCCTCTGAGCCCCTGCCCGGAGCCTCTGCAGTCCAGTTTTGATTTCTCCGTTGATCAAGCCCAGGTTGAACAGAGCGCACCAGAACAGTCTTCCGCATCTCAGGAGCCGTCTACCCCCGAGCCAGCCCAGAGGGGATGGAACATTCGTGGATTGTTGAACTCTGTCCCTCGCTCTTTTTCTCGATTTCTACCTTCATTTGGCCGTTCTCCTGCGGCATCAGAGGTACAAGGTATGTTTCTACTATGACTTTCTTCAAGACGTGGATGTGTTCAGCTTACGGATCTCAATAGCTCAACAACCTTCTTCTGAACTTGTCCGTCGTACGCAAGACCGTCAACTTGATTTGACCACCATTCCTCAGAAGAGAGAAACACAATCTAGCCGCCGCCTCAGCTCGCAACCTCCCACAAAACGAGCTCGCAACCTTTCCTACTCTCTCTTTCCCGCTCCCATCGATAGAGCTCTTTATTTAGGAGATGTCCTGAAGACACCCACAACACCCCAAGTACCAGCTAATGTTTCGACTGAAACAGGAATCATCCAGAAGTCTGAAATACAAAGTTTAACATCAAACTCTTCCAAGGCCCCTACTACTGGTCCTGACGCCGCTCCTCGGGAGACAGATGAAAGCAGTGAAGTCCAACAGAAGAAGCGCAAGCGGTCTCCATCACCAGATGTTATTCCTAACCCCGCTGGATCCAGTTATGGAATGGATTTGGATTATTTCTGCTACAGCTCCGAAAGTGACGAGGAAGAACCTCCGGCCCCACGAACCGAACCTAAGAAGATCACTGAAGCTCTCCCTAAGAGTATCGCTGCACGAAATGCCATCCAGTCTGAGCGACCAGCATCAAAAAAGGTGCGCTTTGACGCCAGCCCCGAGGATACACCGTCCAAGATTCGGCTTGCTCGCGCTACCGATCCGTATCGTGGAAAGCATTTTGTTGGGATGGGCGGCTCCCAAACCTTTTCTGCACCAACTACGCCAAAACCAGTATCTCGTGCTAACGACACCCCTCAACGATCACCTGGATTCATTCCAAACAAGCAAGGTACTTTCCAGTTTGATTACGACGACGATTCGGAGTCTAGCGACACTTCTTCTCCTGCGGGTGCTCCTCCATCGACTCCTGAAACCATGATTCCTGCACAGTCTACTCCTGAAAGGTACGTAGTCTATACACTAATTCTAGACTAGTAATCTGATTGTAAAATCTAGTACTCCATCGACTACTTCTCGCCAGCCTGCCGGCTCGGCCGCACCGCCAGCTACTCCTGCCAGGGTTGATGATGAGGCACTTGCAAGGGCTCGTTCTCAGGCGGAGAAGTATAAACCGAAGACACCCAGTGGTCTTCGCACTACGAGTCGCTATTCCAGTCCTTTGGTCCCTACGCCAGACATTACACCCGCGGCTCCGGCAGCGCAGATGAGTGAGGAATTCGGTGATGATCAATTCGCGAAGGACGCGCGATGGCTTTATGATAACTGCCCCTCTGGCGATCTCAGGCAGCTCGTATGGCCTCCCAAACAGAGTCTTTCAGAGAGCTTGAACGTCCGCCCTTCGTCCCTTCAACTTCTCTCCGACATTTGGGACCCCTCCGAAGTAGACCGAGGGTACAATGCCTTTAAGCATAGTTTGAATGAATTCGAAAAGACGCTTGCATAGATGGGCTTTTTTCTGTTTTCCTGTCGTATTCTACCTGACCCACCTTGTCCTCTAACGCTTGTTTGCATGGACTGGTGTTGATTGTTTGTTTGCATTTCTGCAGCCTTGGAAGCCTTTGTTTAAATTGGCGGATTACGGATTTTACATTGTTTTATTATTGCCAATTTGGCCCGCTGTTCTGTTTTTCTGTTGTCCTTTTTCTTCTTTTTTTTTCTTCTCTCAGCATCCGCTCTTGTGGTCTCCATGATGAAACTGGTTGGCTGTATTGTTGAATGCTATGGTGGTGTTCATAAATGTGTTTTATCTATTTCCATGAGGTTTTTCGAGCAGGGCATGACATATTTGCATCGAAAGTCGCATCCAGAGGATTTGTTTATATCAACAGTTGAGTGAGAATAATCAAAATCAGACCATCGTGCTTTGGGCCGAATAACCACAAAGGAGCTTCTGTGGTTTGCGATGAGTTTCTTTGTTTCTTCTCCCGATTTGATTGAAAGACCCTTTCACTCCTCTTCCTTTGAGACATCAGCTTATCTTGGTCTTAGCCAAGCAAACAAAGAATCCTTAGGCGCCTTTGATACTATGAAAGGGAGATGAATCGTTTCTACAATTTACATAAAGCCCAGCCCCTGCCTATCATCCTCCTCTTTCTCCCTTCTTCGCTTCCTCAAATAGCCCAGATCTCCTTCTACTTGTTGAATATACTCAATTGTCAGATACAACAGGGAAAGAAAAAGAAGACGAAGAAGAATGTGCTACTACAAACCCAACAAGCCCCCGTGCACCTGCACATTCCTCCAACTAGTCCAACCCTGCTCCAACGTCCATCTTTACCCATCCCCGAGTCCGAGTCGAAACCCTCGCCCCGTTATTCGAGTATGCGCGAACCGATATATTGCCCGAGGAGTCGGGATGAGGGTATGCGAGAAGTGTATCGCGCCTACCCCTCCGTTGTTCATCTCTGCAAGTACGCTTCCCGGTACAAATACAACCACAATTGTTGGTACTAACGCTATTACTGCACATGCGAATCCGGATCCCGGTGTGGAAGAGGAGTCAAGCAGAAAACGGAACAGGGGAGAAGAAGAAGAGGATCCCGAAATGGGTCGTGAAGGGAATGGGAAGAGGGGGGTGCTGTCGGTTCAGACGATGGGTGGGTGGGTGCCGTTTACATCTACACCTACGTCTATGTCTATGTCTATATCTACGGAAAACGCGAAGGCTGCGTTAATGCAGCCGCCAGCGGGCATGGTTAGTCAAATGACTGGGACGAGTACGGTAGGCCACGACCGGGGGAGGAATAGACTATAAGTCGAGTTTTGGGGGACAGCGGGTTGTGGGGTCTGTGGTAGGGAGTAAGGGACCGTTGATGTAGTCGTTTTGCTAGAAAAGTATCCCGGAGATGCATCATCAGCTAGAGGAAATCGGGTTGTTGGCGGGGATGTCTGGTGGAAATTGGAATGAGACCGAGGGAAATATAAGAGAGGATAAGATGGATGTCACCCGGCTGACAAGGCGGAGTTTCCTCACCTAGCATCTAGGAGTTGGGAGGGTGTGAAGTCTTGATTGGGGATATTTGTTGTTCAGACGAGTAGCTTTACGTTGAGGTTTTTTGTAGGAATCGTTGTTTTTTGTTATGGTATTTAACTTGGTCTTGATAAATATGTGTAGATGATCAGTTTCCTCGACATGCCCGTCAAAGGAGGTGCTATAAGGGGAAACCCAGACTCAGTGCTAGGCAGTTACCAGCGTCTGGAAAAAGGCTACAGCTGTGGAAAGATACTTGATAACAAGGTCTCAATTTACAAAGTAATGCAGGGTATTTGACTCAATTAATCGGAGAGCATTACTGTATATATACCTTTTTTATTATTATGATTCTTTTCGGCTGCTCAATCGAAGCCTTTGAATTCTTCCTCAGGATCGGGTCCCTTACCACCCCCAGCTTTCGCTGCACGTTCAAGCCGTCGCTGCGTTTCATTTTTCGCTCTAAGTTGCTCCACCATTTGATCCGTCTGTAAAGCCTGTTTTTGTTCCTCCCCGGTCATCTTTTCCCAACGCTTCTTCTCCTGGCGCACTTGTTTTTTCTCCCGACGTTTCGCTTTCTTGTTTCGGTTTTCGAGGTTATTGCTCCAGGAAGCTGGATCGTTGGCGCGTCTCTTATTGGAGTCCGTTTGTTGAACCGTGCTAGCCTCCGCATTTTCCTGGAGGATTTCTAGGCGACGCTTCTCTCTCTGCTTGTCCTTATAGGTATAGGAGTCCCAATCCATATCCACCCCAAGCGTCCGATCTCCAGTGAAGTTTCTCAGCTCGGGCATCTTAGGAAGTTTTAGCAACCCCCAGGATTTGCCCAGTCCTTCCCAATCCAAGTCGGAAACCCGGAATATGCTGCTTGCCTGGTGTTTGCTGTAGCTCCTTAGCCAACTGACAAAGGCCTTTTGTCCCCGATCGTGAAGCGCACGATCCATCCGAATAGCGGCGCGAGTGGCCTCCGTCGCAGCGGTAGCCTCGGTTTCAGAGATTTCGACGGGTTGGGCAAAAGGAGCGACAGGGGTTTTGCGCACTTCAAGAAAAGAAACATAGTCCTCCTCCCGTCCTGGATGTAACAGGACGACGCTCAGTCCGCGACGACCGGCTCTTCCAGCTCGCCCACATCGATGAATAAAGGTCTTTGGGTCTGAAGGGGGATCGATTTGAATGACAAGGTCCACAGATGGAATATCTAGCCCGCGGGATGCGACGTCTGTTGTAAGGAGGATAGTAGGGGTATGCGCACTGACGAAGCGATTGAAGTTTTTTTGGCGCACGTTGGATGGATGTTTGCCATGAAGTGGTACTAGTTGGAATTCATCACCTAGTATTAATGGAAGTATAGAGGATAAATAATCGACCCCCGAGCATGTGGATACGAAAAATATTGTTTTGAGGGGAGTTGGTTGGACCGAGTGGAGGATTTGCTTCGGTGCGAGAAATTTGTGTGTCGGAGGAACGATCAGGTACGTCATTTGAAGGCTGCGTTGAGTGTGAGCGATAATCCAACCGGAAGTGAGTAGGAAACAAGTAGGTCATAGAAAATTACTGACCTGGCTGGCGTGCGCTTGTCGTCAACACCAGATGCCCCTTTGACCTTGACCACGATTTTGACCGGGTTCCGGAGGCCAACCCGGACGATCTGGTCCACTGCCTCACTGATACTAGCACTGAATAGGCCTGTACGTCGTTGCTTGGGCAATCTGCGTAAGATACTTTGTAGAGTCTCCTTGAATCCAAGGTCCAACAACCTGTCCGCCTCATCTAAAACGAGCATCTCGAAGGTAGACTGTGGGCAGTGTACGTGGGGAGATGAGAGTAATTCGAGTAGTCGCCCAGGAGTAGCCACGAGCAAGTTCGGGGATCGTTTCAAAAAGGCGCTTAAATCCTCCGCTGGGGAGGTCGACCCCCCAAGAAGTAGTTGTGGGACGACCATGAGGGTCGAGGAAGAAGGTTTCGGAAGGGGGGTTCCTTCGTCGTCTTGGGGCGGGTTGATCACGACCGCTGAAGGGGGATGAAACGCAAGTAACGATAGTAGCACGTTATAGATCTGAGATGCAAGCTCTCTGCTCCTATATTAGCAACCTTGCCTCCTTTCGCACTCGGAGGAGTAACGCACCTTGTAGGAGAAATGATGATGGCACCAACATGGTGTTTCTTAATGGGTTCCTCAAGACGCAGTAATTTTTCTACCACCGGAATCAAGAAAGATAGAGTCTTTCCACTTCCGGTAACAGCCTCAACCACTACATCCTTATGCGCCATGAATAGAGGAATGGCAGACGCTTGGACTGGGGTCATGCGAGAGAAACCCATTGAAGAAACTGCATCCAGCACCCAATCCGACAGAGACGGGGTCACAACATCCCAAGCCCTGGCTGAGGTGCCTGCGGGAGCTTTAGGAGCCATGACGGGGATTGAGTCGAACTTTTATTTCTCCTCTCTTCCGGTTTATTTCTTTTTTTCTGTCGATATTTTTTTTTCCTTATCGCTGATTAGATATAGAGGGCGGTGAGATTCTGCCAATCGCGCCTCTCTTTTCTTTTCTTTTTTTCTTTTTTGTCTTCCGTCAGCTTTGACACGTGATTTATACCGGATTCGGCGGAAGAGAAAAAAACGACGCCATTTGATGGGCTGAAATTTGAGACGATAAGCAGTGAGACGAGAAAAGACCAGCAGGTTCGAACTTAGTTCTTCCTTCTGATTGCCCAGTATCCATCAGCACAGCATGCGCGGCGGTGTATCTGCCTGACGTTTGAGCCAACTTCGCCATCCACAAGAATCCTCTTCCTCCATCCGTTGACTTGTCTGTCTCGTGATCGAGATAATCGCCCACCATTCCGACCCTCGAAGCGAGCAGTTTTTTTGTTTCTGGGGGTTTTACCTGCCGGTCTTTGCTCCTATATAGGCGTCCTCTCTGCGGGCTGACACAGCCCCCCGCCCTTCCACCATTCACCGTAACAACGACCGAGATGTCCAGCGCCGATGCGGTCCCTGCGACCCCCCGAGTCATTCCCCCCTCCCCGTCAGAGTCCGGATCGAGCTCTCGAGATGGATATTTCGGACCTACCACACGCTCTGCAGCGCGACGACGGCGTCTCGGCGAGGTAGTCGAAGAGACCACCTCCCCCGACAACACGATAACGGGCTCAGCCTCAAAACCTCCATCACGGAGGGCCACAAGGTCTCGCAGCCCACCATCAGCCTCCACACGGCACCGCAAACGCAAATCAATATCGAAGATATCTGCGTCTGCAGAACAGACAAACGGACACCTACCGTCTTCCAACGGTTTCCTATCACCCTCTACAAAGGCAGATGGAACGCGAATTAATATCTCCCGCTCCCCCTCGCCCCTCGGCCTCATCCCTCTCCACACCCGTTACCGCAACTTCATCCATCGTCACGAAATCCCCCGAAAACTCCTACATGTCTCCATCGGCTTCCTCACACTCCATATCTACAGCCGCGGTATCCAAACGCTTGAGATCACGCCCTGGCTATTTAGCGCACTTGTCCCCATCGCCGCAACCGACGTGATCCGACATCGCTCCGAGACCGTCAATAAATTCTACATCCGCTGCATGGGCGCTCTCATGCGTGAGACAGAAGTGTCGGGGTACAATGGTGTGATTTGGTACCTCGTCGGAGCGTACACCGTTCTGCGCTTCTTCCCCAAAGATGTCGGTGTCATGGGCGTTCTTCTCCTTAGCTGGTGTGATACCGCCGCCTCCACCTTCGGCCGTCTCTACGGACGGTACACTTTTAATCTGCGCAAGGGTAAGAGCTTCGCTGGTACCTTGAGCGCCTGGTTCGTCGGCGTTTTCACTGCCGCTGCATTTTGGGGCTGGTTCGTACCCTACATCGGTACTTTCCCCAATGACCCCGAGGGCGCGTTCATGTTCACTGGCCGTCTCAATCTCCTCCCGAACCCCATTAAGGGCCTCATTGGCTGGACGGGCAACACCGTCGTTACCGGCCCTGTCGCTCTCGGGGTCATGAGTGTCGTGTCTGGCCTTGTTGCCGCTGGAAGCGAATTCATCGACCTGTTCGGCTGGGATGACAATCTTACAATTCCCGTCCTAAGTGGGATCGGGTTATGGGGGTTCTTGAAAGTATTTGGTTGACACGAACCTGACTAGAAATATATTTTCCTGGGTAACGAGACATACCCACTTCCTTATCTTTTCTTCGCCGTTTTTATTTCTCCTTTTTTTTTCTTCCCTTCCCCTCGCTTTCTTGGTTAGTTTCATCGCGCCTTATACCTATACCACCTGATGCCAATATCACACCTCTCCACTTAACCTACCTCACTTTCTCTTTCTGGCTGAACTTTGACATCTTCGATGAGGAAAATTTCACCATTGTACTATAGAATGGGCCGGCCATAGCTTGGATATTTTACACCTTCCTATTCGGATCCGTCGCTCATCTGGCTTTTCTTCCTCTTCTCATACTTTTTTTTTTTGCTACCTTGGTTCTTGCTGCGATAGCATGTGAGCATTTACGGGGATTGCATCTACACAATCTTAAGGAACTATTAAGTAGATTTCCAATATATGTTCTTCGAACGATTTTGTTTTTCTTTGAAATGGCGGGAGTTGCTATGAAAATGAATCTGGGAGAATTTTATATTGCTGCATACTCTCAAGTATTGAACTCAACCTCAAATTCAAAACCTAGTTGGTGATGGTATACCGTGTATGTAACCCTAAGTTCTTGGCTTATTGCAGGGCAATACAATGTTTCCAACATATCACTCAAATCTGCACTTCCCGGGTTATAGAGTGAGGTAAATCTATTTTCAATGCATGTAGTAGCATGAACTCTACACCTTGATAGGATCATAATATGTTGGCGAGTATAAAAACATGAACATGAAAGGGAAGGGAAATATAGCAAGGGAAGAGGAAAATAAGCACAGTAGGAAGGCCAAAAACAAGAAGGTGCGAAGTAAGAAAAAAAGTAAACAAAAAAACGAAAGGTAAAAGTAAATGCAGTTATATTTTTAGGAAACCGAGTCAATTCAACCCCAAACGCCAAATGGTATGTTATAATCGTATCAGTCCTCTCACCACCCGCTATTATTCCAGGAAACCAACTAACGCCAAAGGAAGGGGAAAAGCAAGGGAATATGCAGGCGAAAGGCAGGGGACGAATGAAGCCATGTCATTCGTCTTCATCCGGCTCTTGACTTCCTAGAGCGTTCGTTGCTTTCTCCGATATCCTTCCGCAGCGGATACAAATGCATGCCCACATCTGTAGGGAAGTCGGGATGTAGAAGATTGAACCGGTTCGGGTTTTGCGGATTGCCCTCTACTTCGGCCGGAAGGGGATCCACGAGAAGATGAATCAAGCCTTTATCGACATGGCCTGCAGACTTATTATGTAGACGGTCCATGCGCGCCCAATCATCGTCCACCTCTTCATTCATCAGTGGGGGCAGTGGAGGGGCACCGTTATTACTTGGTCGCGCATGATAATTTGCCAGAATATTATAGGGAAGGTTGGGACGGACTGCAGGCTTATCAGAGAGCTCAGCCAGCGCATTCAATGCGTGATTGCCATGGGTTCTGGTCGAGCGTGTGGCGTGGAAATTCTGGCTAGCAGTTCGCGCCATATCCGTTGCCGGGGTGCCATTGTCCTCCGCCCCGGTGCCATCGACACCCGATGCCTCGTCAGCATCAGTGTTATTTCCATTTGTAGCGGCTCCGGAAGGCTGGTCGGCACGTTTGGACGTCGAAAAGAAATGGACAGTGGCGACGTGAGCTTGGTTTGCGTGTGCGCTAAGTTCCTTTTCGGTGAAAAGAGACTGGATTGAATACGTTGGGGCATGTTGATGTTGAGCCACCTGTGCCTTAGCACGTTCTGCCGGTGGTAGTGGGAGGCCTGTGTCTCGCACCGGTGACCCAATTTCATCATCCGGTGCCTTTCTCTTTCTCTTGTTGAAATATTCCGATCCGATCCCGTTTCCTAGTTCATCGAGATCGACTCGATGACGAGTGTGTCGGGTTTTGCGATTTCCGTGAATCCCCCCGGGGCTGGCGGGGTTGGTGATGCTGAATTGATTGGGGTGGAGAAGGAGGGCATTCGTGTCTGCGATATCCAATTGTTCTTTTTCTCTCATGAGGCGAGCTCGTTTGCCTGAGAGGGTCTGAATCAGACGCTCACGGAGTGTCGAGGAGAGGTTATTGTACTCTTCTTCCGCAAAATGGGCTCGAAACAAGTATTCCCGTTGGAATCTTTCGAGATTACTCGTATGGCGATGCTAGGTATCCCCCGAAATAGTCAGTGCGAAAACTCGGCCATGCACGGCAGCAAATAGAGAACTTACTACCAGCATAGCAAGATCGGCATCTTTATCCGCCTTGACCTGATTGACCTCCTGGATAAACCGTGAATACCACATACCCGCCAGGCTGGCCATCTCCTTAGCAAACTTGCCGCCCCCGACAGTATTTTCGATCAGCTTTGCAATCTCCTCGGCCGAATCGGGGATAGGGCCAGGATTGTAGGGGTCGGCGCTGTTGATGAGGGTCATGTCGCATTGGAGGGCATGCAGCTGCTGGCGAAATTGGGCATCGCGATTTTGGCTAAATGAAGCAGTGAGGTCGTGTAGACGCTCCTGTAAAGCGCTCCGTCGCTTGTCCCGCTTCGAGAGTGGCATGCTTGTTGGGGGGCTGGTCGACAGACCTCTCGAGTGCAGACCATTAGACGGCATAGGAGGCACACTGCCGGGGACAGGCGATGGTGGAGCAGGAGAATAAGCCATGGCTAGTTTGATCTAACTGGCCTGTAGCCGGTCGAGATCAAAGGTTATCACGAGACAGCACGTTGTCACGGCGCTTTCTGAGGGAATGTAACGATTGACAAGACAAGCCAAGAGATGGTGCTACAGCATAGATAGAGCTCCGGAGAATGTAAGTTTCTTTGCTGAAGAGAAGGTAAAGGGGTATACATGAAGATAGCGAGGTTTGAGTGGGAGGGGGCAGAGAGAGATTAGAGTAGAAGCAGAGAAACACCTGAACTGCCATGGAGCAGAATCGCTGGGCGGGAGTCCTGCATGCCCGTTAGGGTTTAGCGGTCCACATCACTGTTGACCGCCCAGGTGACCCTGCACTAGTTGTATTATTGCCACCCAGAACAGCCTGATTACACCTTGGATACAGTTTGAGATGCTTCAGTGGTGGTATGATATTAGTATTGCCTCTCGTTAGGAGCAAAACAATGAGAATAACAGTTGTAAATCGCTGTTCTCTGTTTGTATTCCCGACAATTGTATATATATATATGTAGGTATATCCATAATCTAAGAGAGGCTTGTTGCTAGGTTTCATCCAGATAAGAAGCACATCATGAAAAAAAAGAACAGCCCGGGTATTATTCATATCCAATGACCCCAAAAATGCACACATTGTTGAAAGAAAAAAAAAAGGCCATTTGCATGGTAATCCAACACCACAGAACGCCATGAGAGCCCCCATTTTCCCTCCAGTATAACAGAAAGGAAAAGATCATCAAAACAAGGCACCATCGAAGACGGAAGGGAAGTACCTCTTCCCCTAAACACCACTACACACAAAGCCTAGTGCGACCGGCGAACAACGAAAACACCCAGTTCGATTCCATCACGAGGCTCTACCTCATAAGGACGCCTTCGGATACCATCAATGATGTCGCCAAGCAACATTGCAGAGGTAACCTCTTTGTCCTCCAAAAGATAAGAAGTTGCTGGGTTCTGGACCGACTTGGCCGAAGGGAGACGGCGACTATTTTGCCAATACAGGCTGATAACTTCCTTCATACGGGCTTTGTCCTGGTGGATATACCAATCTGTCCAGAGGCTGCGATCAAGATGAACACTAGCTTTGCGTGAATCCACCACGTTAAACTGCGAGTCACCTCTACTCATGGTTGAGCATAGCTCTTCAAGATTCTGCCTCATAGTATCGAAATCATCCATGTGAGAGACGGATGAGACTTTCCCTAAATAACGACTAACTTCCGCCGACAGTTCGTTGACGACGACAAGCTGACGTAGTAAGGGGTCCAAAATAGGTCCCAGATACTGCGACTTGAATGTCGATGCCCCTCTTCGTGTGGGATAAATGAATAAAAGTGAGCCTCCCTCCGGCGACAGCTCGGTCAGGCGGTCCACGAGAAACGACGGGCGGTGAAAACAAAAAAGGTCTTTATATTCCTGAGGTGACGAAGGAGGAAGATAGCGTTCTAGAACCGAAATGTTGACACTGAACGGAGGGACGATTTGCATGGGGTGATGGGACGCCCTAGCCTGGATAGGTCCTCGGAAATCATGATAACCTGATACGACTGCTGCGCTAGAGAAAATGGCGGTAGAGTTGAAATAGTCATCCCCAGGATATAAAGAGCGGGGTGTATTAGGCGGCGAATGGGGAAGATTGGTGAGGCTGAATTGTTCTGGAACAGCATGTGTGATGTTGATGTAGGGTGATTGTCCATGTTGGAGACGCTGCTGTACCGCTTGGATTATGGAGCAAAATACGCTCTCGTGGGTTTGGATTGTGGCGGGTTTTTCTGCAGAATATGGGTAGGGAAGCATTTGGGAGACAATCTTGACGGCCTCTCCTCGGGCGTTCGCAAATGGTAGTGACGATACTACAAGAGAAAGAATGTGTTAACCTCCATCATGCTTCAAACAGCCTTACCCAATCGAGGACTCACCTGTAGCTTGAACACCGTTCTCCAGCCACGAGTTATCATCACAATCCATATCACCAGCAGAGGACCCAGGGCTTCCGCCAGAAACGGAAGGAGAAATGTTCGATAACTGATCGGACGGGCTACTTAGACCATCCGACGGCCCTCTACCTGAATTGTTATCCATGTTCGGGCCTTCGTCCATGGGAATCGTCCCAGGTTCCCGATCTATGCGTGATTCAAAGAGCAACATGCCGTTCCGAGGACTCCACGCTATATGCTCGTCGTCATCGGGGGGCGTTGGAGGGAGTGTCGAAGGATAGTCGTCCTTACCCGCAGAGTCCCACACACGGTTTGGAGATTCGGTAGTTAAATTTGCTAGAAAGCTTGACGAGGTGGAAATATGAAGACGAGTATCGAGAGACTGCGCGGGGGATTCGGATCGAGTATGGGATTTTGTGGCCAAACCAAAATTGTCAAGGTGAGGAAGATGTAGAGATGCGTTGCTGCGAGATAGAAATCGGGAGACGGGAGAAGGTTTTGTTAGGATCGAACCCTGGGAGGCTCGCCGTTTGAGTCGATTTGAACCCAAGTTTCGGTGCGAAGTAGACGGGGGAGATAGTTGGGGTCTTGGTGACCCAAAAGGTGAGACAGGGCTTGATTGTATAGGATCTTGCTTTTCTAACGATGTCACGATTCCCGGCCGCGGAGAACGGGGCGCTGCAGATGCATTTGATGGTGGATCTGATGAGAGCGAGGAACGCATGACAGGGCTATTTCGCACCACTGAGGTTGACAGACACGGTCCATGGCACTGTGGGGAATTCATTCAGGTTGTGTTGGGCTTATACGGGCAACGAGCAGGCAACCGGGTCCTTTCGTGAGGCAGGGGGAAATAATTTGACAAAGGTCAAACGATGCAAGGCGTTCGCTGTTGTCGGCAGACAGTAGAAAATGGTGAAAGAAAGACAAAATAATAAGGGACGTAGAGATCGTAAGAATGATCGATCGCTAGTCCAACCGAATCACGGGGTGCGCATATATACAGTGGAGGGTGGAAGAGAGGCCGGTAAAAGCAAAGGTGGTGGTTGTAAAAATAACGGAAGAAGGGACTGTCGGAAATGTGAGACAGGCTGTAGACGTGGTTTGGGTAATGAGAGGAGGAGAAGGAAAAGAAGAGGCAGGTCGAGAAGGAGGAAAAGAATTAGTGGTATGATGGTGATTGCGGTGATGATGATACAGAGACGGTGGGGAAGAGGGAGATTGAAGGAAGGGAAGGAAAAATGGCAAAATGAAGGTCTAGAATAATGGAAGGATGGTAGGGAAAGATGGCCGTTGAAGGGAATCTGGTTAATGACGCTGGGAAATGATCTTGACCCAAGGGCCAGACACAGAGACAGACAGCCCGAAGAGAACAAGTTCCTCGGGCTGCCACTTTCCACCAGAGTTCTAGACCAGGCGGGCTTGGCCAGGTTGGGGAATCCATGACACGAGGACGCCCAGCTGAGTTATGCTGGGCGATAAAAGGCCACTGTATAAAAAAAAAATCCCCTTCTCCTCTATCAAAACCTTTGCCTTCATGCTCTCAAAAAATTAATATTAAACCTATTTTATTTTACTTTAGTATGTGTTAATTTTTAGTATCGAAATAAGAAAAGTTTTGATTATGATGGCTCCTTGTCACAATACTATCTTCCCGACGGGTGTGAAAATAATTCTGCACTAAAATTAATGAATGAGCCAGGTAGCATCCAGCTTGACAAGCCCAGACGCCTCCGACTTGTCTAGGCCTCCATAGTGGCTGATCGGAGCTAACCTTCCCAGGCCCGACGATACCGTAACGGGAATTACACGGACCTTCCGCCCCACCACAACGACTGGACGAGGATCGATGGATCCTTGGGCGTTGGCAGGTTCAGGAAATTGGTGACAGTCTGGGATAAATGACCTCGTTGTTGGATGCGGCAGTAGAACACGCACAGCCATAATTTATTATGATTTAAAGAAGAAAAAAATTAATAAAATGCTAATTAACTCACTATCTGATTAATATTATTTATTCAATTTCAGGTAATATTCGGGAAGAGGAAAAAATCCCCTGGCTGTTCTGATAGGATACTCCTCGGACACCGGATCGGGGTCGGGCCTGCGTCGATGAAAAAGGTCCGTTCAGGATGGTAGAAGTACTCTGGAAGTACGAGGTATGTACATACCGACGAGGCTACGACTAAGCTGATGCTATTACATATGAGGTAGCGAACTATTATTTATTATTGTTATTTATTATTATTGACCTCCATCAATCACTGGTTGAATTTGGCATTTTTTGTTTTCATACTTATATGTTTTTCTTTTTTCTTTTTTTCAATTTATGAGCCAGTCTTACTTTTGACCCTACCTAGGCACCTGCATTCTTCTTTTATGATACTGGCCACAAAGACAACCCGGAAAACAATCCCTTAATCCAATCATCATAACTGAAGGATGCTTCAGGTGCGACAAACAAAGAAAAACCATCAAAGATCAAAAAGAAACTTTTTCATAAAAGAACAACAAAAAAAGAAAAGAAAAGAAAATCAAAAAGGGCGTGGGAGAAAAAAGGTAAAAAAGCAAAGCCAACCAATAGTGTGCGGAGTGTAAAGAGGATCGATCTGGCCAGCTTACTCCACCAAAAACGCCGAGATATAGGAGAGAAGTATCAACATTATTTTATCTTCAAGAGGGTAAAATTGAAATAAAAAATCAAGTCAGAGATGCCCGCGCAAAAGAGCACGAAGCCTAAGCACCCCTCTTACTATTTTAGTATTGATAAAAGCCTCAGGCAATGGATGGCAGCCCAGACCACCAGTCAGTCAAGTCAGTTCGCCTCCCCCATAATTTCAATGTCCACTTGCAATAAACCTTTACAAGTTACGACTCAGTTCCGCCCAAGAGAGGCAAAAGTAGGGCGAAAAAGGAAATAGAAAGAAATCCCGATTTGATGCACGAAATTATTATTGACGTCGACAACTTCGCACTTCCCTTGGCTCGACCCTGAGATCCAACGCCTCTTATTGGCCCCCAACAGAAACAGACCTGCATGAGCCGATCGAATCCACTACCGCTTTCAGGCAGGCTGAAGGTTCACGCCTAGGCCCTGTTCCGTGGTGCCGAAGTGGTCCGCTTTTGCGCTTTCTTTTTTTCTCTCTTCATGGCGAAAAAATTCGAAGCCTGAAAATAAAAAAAAAAAAATAAAAATAAAAAGGAAAAGAAAACCTTTCCCCTCTCTTTTAATAATAATCACGGATGATCTACCGCCTCCGATATCATTGGGGTAAAACTATCTTGTGTGTGGCATACCTTGGACTCATTGCGGATCTGTTTCTCGCCCTGGGCTCTTGATTTGAGGCTCGAAAGGATTTTTATTGGAACTCCCAGGTCGTTATGGATAAGGTCCTGCCTACTTTGGAACGGAGGAAGCTGCTTTGTTCTAGGTATATTGATGATGGACAGTCGTATCTCCAGATTAGCGAACGGAGAAAGACCTCAAGGAGCGATGCAGGAATTTCGTCAGGAAATCAAATGCATTGATTAGTTGGAGTAACTGATAGACATTGACGCCTTTATCCTCTGGCATCTTGTGCCACCAACGACGATTGTTGTCCTCTTCGGGCCAGATGCAGCTGTACTGCTCATCCACAGAGTTAGGACCCTTCCCTTTTTCGTTTTTCTCTCCCACCCACATTGTTTTTTGCCTTTTTATTTTTATTTGCATCTCCATTTCTGTGAATTGATCTATTTCTCATCTGTTTATCTTCCCGCTTCCAGTCTCTTAACAGACAAGGGGGGGGGGGGGAATTCATTCAAAATAAAACAAATAAAATCAAGGAATAATATAATAATAATATTAAACTCACATTCTACGGCGTACAATCATAAATACATAATACACTCCTAACAGCAGAGAAAATCTAATTCCCTGAGTCTTTTGTGTTGCAAAGCCCCAGCATGATTTTCATCTATTTTAATTTCTCTATAACTCCCAGGACCATGGGATGCCAAATTGACCAAACGAAATCCGATGCTTACTTATCTATTAACTCGGTCCTCCAGTACTTCTCATAAAACAAAAATCCCAGAAGATGACATCTCAAACATCCCATCCCACGGAACCAACCCTCTGGCCAGAGAGGGGGGAAGTGTGAAAGGACCTCCTCCACCTCCACCTGAGGATAGATCTTCCTTGGCTCGCAGGACGGAAGGGATCAATGGGCCATGTCGGCTTGTAGCACACCCCCTTCTGGCCCACCAATTGGGAGAATGGGTAAACGAAAACAAAATTGAACCTTTTGGTCTTGAGGCAGGGTTTATGTCCTGTCTTTATTTTTTTAGGTATATATATTCTTGTTATTATTATTATTATTTTTTTTGGTGAGGGTACATACTCTGTACATAAAGCACGAGTCAAGGATAATAAGAAAAAAGAAAAGAAAGGGAACAAAGAAGAAATGACAATAAAGTAGTAAAAGCTCAGTAGTGAAAAAGCCTACACCCTTTCTCCCTAGGTATCATACAAACTACTCCAAGGGTAGGGAGGTAGGTGATCCGTATGGTACCTTCAGCCAGGATACTTTCTTGTTTTGATTTGTCTTCTCTCTCTCTCTCTCTCTCTCTCTCTCTCTCTCTCGACTTTCTTTCCGGCTTGTTTTGGAGAGAAGGCAGAGAGGCAAGGTGGACGACGACGACTCAATGCTGTCCCGCGTGTCTCCACTCTGACTTGTCTCAAGTAAAAAGATGCCTTTTTTCCCTCTTTTCTCCCTTTCTTTCAATCTATTTTTATTAATTATTGAGGGTTGAGCGAGTTGGAGGGGTAAGTAATCGTGTTCGAGAAGAGTGCATTGCTGAAACGCAAGTCGATATGTGTCTTCATGTACGCACTCTATTGGTTTTGGACCCCAATTCTTGATTCTTATTTGTTGGCAAGGACGGCCAGAGCTGTGTTGCCTGCCACCGAGGCGCATCTTCATGCCAGTCGAAAGAGAATTACCGCAGTCGCCGCAGTCTGACTATCCCGAGAGGGGCTACAGGCTACAGACTAATGGCTATAGATATGCCGGAATTGGGTAGAGGGCAACGAGAACGACAGCAAAGGATTCCCTCGTGCGGGGTTCAGACGCTGGTCCTCAAAACATTCAAGGCGGGAAGGCGGAGGAATGATGAATGAATACTAATGTTTGTGTGATTACTTTTCTCTGACGTTTCCGGCTCTGGTATGTAAGATAGACATCATACTCTCCAATCAATCGACCTTCTAGACACCCGGTCGCTGTTTTGTGTATACCGCCTTCATTCAATTCTCATCCACAATTGCATCCACCTCGATCTCGACCAGCATTCTTGAGTCCACAAATCCATCTCGTACGACTATCATTGTCGCCGCTGCGCCCACACCGAGCTGGCTCTGCCGCCCCAAGACTTCCGTGAATCCCTCCCCCACGGCGGTACAGTCCTCGGGTCGACTGACAAACATTTTCACGCGCACCACGTTCTCCGCCCCCTTGCCGCCGAGGGCCTGCACTGCCTTGATACATTCCTGAAGCGCCACACGCGTCTGTTGGCGTGCGTCGCCTGGAAAGAGAATCTGCGGGGCATTGCTGGGAGACGTGGGATCCACTGCTGTCGTACCGGATACAAACACTTGCTGCCCGTGGCGCACGGCTCGATAATATCCGATCTTCTCCTCGAAGGGTGATGATGTCGAGTAGAATTGCCTGAGTGGCTTGGAGGATGTGGTGGTGACAGACATGGTTGGCCTTTTTCGGTCGATTTGTGGGAATGAAACCCTCTCGAAATGTTTGAGCAAATTAATATACTTACTCTTTCGCCTGGGCAGCGCGAGGGGAATTCATATTATATACTAGTCGAATATCGATGAGATGATGCTAAGTGAGTCATAGCGGACCTTCTCAAGCAGCTTGACATGGTGGGATTATGTAATAAACCCCTCCATGTTTATTATATCTAATCTCCGCGCTTTTGTTTGTGGCTCCGGGTTCTTTGAGATTGTTGACGAATTAATTTGTTATCGTAAGGTCGCCAAGGAACTCGTCTCTCGAGAAGATGCTTCTGACGATGACGTTCCCAGAACTGCTTAATTGGCTCAAGAAGTGACCGATCTTCTCCGGGTGTCGGCGTCCCTACGAGAGTGGAACCGTCGAGGCCGGTCGTTCCAGAGCGATTGCACGCAACGGTTAGTGGTAAGCTTCGTGTACGACTTGCGGTCTTCCGTGCCCATTAACGGCTGTTGTGTATAGTCGGACGGGTTAGCCGCGATAGAACGAATGGGCAAAGATTGTGACGAGTCACACCGGAACCGAGAATTGATACTGTATGATGCGATGGATTGCAAGTTTTGCCGGTCCAGAGCTGCCTGGAGCTCGAGACATTGCAGTGCGAGCTGCTTGACACCGTCAGTCAGCGAGCATGCACGGTACTCTATGCCTGGCCAACAATCGTCGCCCCAAAAGGGATCCTCGCGCACCGCCGTCTCCAGCGCCTCAAACCAAAAATCAAAGCTAGGCAACCGTCGCCTAGAATTGAGAAGGCCTAGACCAAGTAGATGGTCGGACAAGAGGCATGCTACAGCGACGAAGCGAATGGTCGGCTCAGAATGCAAGACATGCAGTACGATGCAGGCTGGGCAGCGTTCGGTCAAGTACCAATCATGCTCTTCAGTCAGGATGCAGTGCAGCCAGGCAGATGCACTGCGCGCCTCACCGCGAAAGGCGCGCTCCGTCTCTGCTCCTTTGTGAGAGGGTAGTACATTGGCAGCTATACGAGAAGCTTGATTGTGAAGAATAAATAGAGGAAGCAAGAGGGTATGGATGATATCCCTGTGAAGGCGGAACGTCTCCTGTTCCTCAGCCGAGCACGAATAACGGTGGGAGGAGCAAAAACTGCAATTTTTCAATGGTTAGAACTGACATATTGTCCATTTTTTGAGGATGTCCTTCTCGGTGGCTGACAGGGTCTACGAACCTCGGGGCCTCCACACCCAATTCCTGGCGTCTTAGATGCTCTCTAATCGCTCCAAACGCATCATTACGGTTCAGAATCTCCGCTTCCTTAGGAGAGACGCGAAACGGAGAGGCTGTGTTCCCGGCGGCCATTCTCACAACTAACCAAAATTGTTTATCCCACAGTTATGCCACAATTATTCGGACGAAGATGAAGATGTGAAGACAAAGAAAATCGACTCCCAATCGATCTGGGGTGATTGGGGAACGACAAACCCCGACACGAAATGGTGACGTCGACCTGGGCTAACGGAGTTTTCCAAAATGAGTGACGTTCGGGGTTAGCGAAACCACGGATCGCATGGTCTAGACAACGATCTGGTAGGTGGGATGGAGGAAGCCGTCAATGGAGGCAGACGAGCGGGCAGATTGGAGAGGATTAAGTTATATAGACCAAGAAAAAAAAAAGACGGAGGCGTAAGAATAATTATAAGAAATTCCAAGAATAAGAATAAGAATAACTGGTAAGATTAACCACATGAATCGTCTATTGCGACGCCGCTTGAAATCACCCACGGATGCGGGCAGGGGAGGGGGCTGTCAGGCCAGCATCCAACAGATGAGCAGTCCCAGCCAGGCAAAGCCCCGTTATCCACGCAAGCTCGTGTCGATCCTCTTTTGGAAGCAACATTAGTTATTGACGGATTTATTTCTATTTATTTCTGGGCGCATTTTGAAACCCCCTTTTGATCTTCACTGTGCGGTTTGAAGATATCTCGGCTACTACCCTATTTTATTGGGATTGTCCTTGTCCTGGTTCTTCAACTTGCTGTCATGGTTTTTTTATATTATTATTATTCACATTTCGGCTCCAGAGAATCCTCTCATTCTCGTCTGGACTTTCCATCTCCAGATGATCATAATCAAATTTCTGAACTGGTGGATCCACGAAGGGTCTCGATCGTTGCCAAGAATTCGCCCCCTCATGCGTGGATGACGATAGGTGTCTGTTGATTCTCGAAAATAAATAGGGGGGTGGCCAACTCAGAATGATTATTCTTGACCGATGTTCCAGCTCACATCCTTTCTGAGACCAAACAAGCTCATAAATAGCAAAAGTTGGCGACAGGAGCTATGTATTCAACATCCAGAAATGAGAAATATTACTCCGTATTGAGATTGACATTGCTGCAATTACGTATGCGACAGGGTGGTGCAACAGATAGATGAGTTCAACGGTAGTTCTTAATTTTATTGCCGGAAGCATCGCGCAGGGCTGAAGATCAATCATCAAAATCCCCCCGGAGCCACGTTTTTCCACCGGCCCCCGGATCAGGGATCTTGTCTTTGTGATGCGCTTGGGGATGAACTCAATTAATGCTTCGCCAGCGACTAATGCTTGTGCTGCATGCGTCTTCTTATTTTGCTTCTTTCTTCTTGACCCGCACTTGCATTCATGCCCCAAGCCCTTGAACAACACACGGCAAATGGCTCTTAGCCAAGGGATTCACAACACAGTGCCCAAGATCTCAGAGTGGCTGATATATGCCGTTGTATGACTCGTATGAGTCGTATTCCAGCAACCTCCGCAGGAGCTATTTGGAAAACGGATTGAAAATCTTCTTTAATCAGAGTGTCCCTTTATTCCGCGACTGATAAACGCAGGAGGGATTGACTCTAAATTTCTTCATTAGTTCTTCATTAGTTCTTCAAATGATGTTACCTACCTATTGTTCTCCTTGACCGGTCACATTCCCTTGATCTTGCGTCTCAGATCGCTCACTTCGGTCCCTGAAAGAGCGTTTTGCAATGCGGCGAGTGCTATGTCAGATGCATCGAATTGTAAACCCTACAGGCCCTCTACTTATCTACAGTGAGCCTTTATTTGTCTTTGAATGCTTATGCTTCGATCAAAAATGTGGAAGCAACGAGGCCTAGAATTTCTACCAGATAGTCGATTATGCAGTCTCGCAACCAGACCCTCCGATCCAAATAAATGCCTCAAACGGTGCTAAAGTGACTGCTGGCTCTTCAAATACACTATCCCCCTTTTCCGGGTAATTTGAAAGCGCCACTGTCCCACTACCAGGCAAGTTGAGTGCCTGTGGAACCGACCAAGTCACACACCACGACCGAAAGTTGATAACGACCACGGCCCGGCCTGACGATGATGTCCGTATATAAGCAAAGATGTCTGAGTCCTCTGGCGTGAGAAGCTTGAACGCTCCGTACACTAGGGTATCAGGAAATTTCTTGCGCAGCCGCAAGAGGTCCGCCCAATAATGGTACACGCTGGCCGGATCATCCACCTGGGCAGCAGCGTTCCACGTCTGATAGTCATCGTGGACCGATATCCAAGGCTTTGCAGTCGAAAACCCTGCATACATGGAGTCGTCCCACTGCATTGGTGTTCGTGCGTTATCCCTGCCTTTCAACCGGTACTCAGCCATGCTGGCGGTATGAAGCTCCGTCCTCTGTGCACTATTGCCGGGAATCCTACCCTTAGTTAGACGAATGGAAAGGTTTAGACTCAAAAGTTACCATCAGGGTAGCTTACTCGGCCCAGTGGTTAAGGGTTTCAATATCGCGGTATTGTTCGATGTCCCAATCCCGTGGGACGTTGGCCATACCAAGCTCTTGACCTTGGTAAACAAACAAGGTGCCACTCTGAAAACCCAGGAAGGTCGCTAGCATCTTCGCGGACAGAGCCCGGTGTTCTGGCAAATCTGAGCCGAATCGCGAGACTGTTCGCCCCTGGTCATGATTTTCGAAATACAACGCATTCCAACCTTTATTTTCATACATAAAGCTCTGCCACTTTGACACAATCGACTTGAGCTCTAGGATATCCCATTTCTTCCCTGTGAATTTGCCTTTTGGGCCATGGTCAAGTGAGACGCTAGATTTATCATTAACTTTCTCCAGACTGTGACATCGAGATGGGGATTACCATACGCTTCAAAATGGAATATCATGCTCAATTCATCACGATCATGCCCGACTGCTTTCAATACCTCCTGGACGTCATCGACCTCCGGCATCTCTCCCACAGAAAAGGCGTCATACTCCTTCAAGATTTTCCCAATCTCCTGTAGGTATTCATGCAGCCTCGGTCCGCACGCGAAATACTGGGCGCCACTTTGCCATTGGGAATCGGGAATGGTGATTTTCGCATTTGGGAACGCTTGGTCCTTACTGACAAAATTTATCACGTCCATTCGGAAGCCATCGGCACCGCGATTGAGCCAGAATCGAATAATGTCATGGACCGCAGCGCGAACCTTGGGGTTCTCCCAGTTTAAATCTGGCTGTTCCTTGGCGAACAGGTGAAGATAGTACTCGCCAGAAAGGTCGTCATATTCCCAAGCACTCCCTGTCCAGATACTGAGGATGGATTTTGTAAGTGAAATACAGCAAGTTACATACCTTCGAAGTACGATTTCCAGTTATTCGGTGGCTGCGGCTTTCCGTCCTCTCCAATGACCGGCTTCCTCCAAATATACCAGTCACGATATGGGCTCGATTTGGATGAGCGTGCTTCTTGAAACCAACGGTGCTGCAAGAGTCAGCTTACTCTAAGATCCCTGACCTGACAGAAATTCCCACGCACCTGGTCTGAAGTATGGTTTACAACTAAATCCAACACTAGCTTCATGCCTCGCTCATGAAGACCTGCCGCTAAGTGATCCACATCCTCGATTGTTCCATAAGGTGGATGAATTGCATAGTAGTCGGAGATGTCGTAGCCCATGTCGATCTGCGGGGAGGCGAAAATTGGGCAAAGCCAAACTATATCCGACCCAAGGGCCTTGATATAGTCGAGTTTGGAAATAATACCCTTCAGGTCCCCGATGCCATCGTCGTTGGAGTCGCAGAAGGATGGGGGATAAATCTGGTATACGGAGCTTTCCTTCCACCACGCTTTGGCGCTGTTTTCCATATCTACGGGTTTTTAGGTCGTTGAAACGAGATTCTGGTTGTGGTCAAGCAAGGAAGAATGATTGTGGTCGCTTTGCGATCTAGGAAAAATTATCCATCTCGACATTGATGGCTATATATGCGGCTCGAAAATGGAAACGTGTCTTAGCACACTCGCCGGGGAGGCTCCGAAAAGCCCCATTTTCTCTTCTTCTATACCCCTCTTTTCATTTTCGCGGTATCGAAGGTCGTGAGGAACGGGCATCTGATCCCAAGTCCGGCCTTAACCATCGACAACTTTTCGGGCTTTCAGCCGGAGCCGGACCAACTTACTTATAATAAAGCGTTCTCCATATTATGGAACCCTATCACAGCCACGGTCTTAAGAAGGTCGGTTTTCAATAATAGCTAGAATCCTCTTTACTATGGAATCGACACATTTTTCGTACCATAATTAATAATTTCAGGGAGACGGACTTTCATCGGAGGATTTAAACCCAGTTGAGAATAGGGTCTTCCCACTAGATCGGAGAACAATGCTAATTGGCACTAGGAAACGAGCCGAGATCCTTGTTTTTGTACCATTTGTTCTTTCCCAACCAGTCTGATATCCCTCTGGATGATGATCAACCATTCTTGACGGGCGGGTCTCCCTTCACGGGAGCATGCCTCCCTGCGATCTCCGCATCCCTCTTCCTCCCTTCCGCGGTACCGTTTTTCTCCTCAAAAGACCCTTTTTCACTGCCTATCCATTCTTCTTCGCAAAGAACATGAACGCTCAACATCGAAATCCTTAAAGATGAATGCCAATTGACGTCATTTAGCTCCAGGAACACAGGCATGCACGCCTCCTTCAACGCGATCTGGTCCGGCTAGAATATCGTCTTCCAGTACTCCGCGATGATTTCATCGGGTCCCCCAAATATAAAAATGGCCAGTACCGTGCTTTGAGGGTACAGTTTCTATTTTTCTCTACGAGTGAAATTTCTTTGGCCTTATAGCGCAGGCGCGACCCTAGGCGGATTCTTTGCCTCTTCGCCTTCATTGGATATTACTCTTATTTTCACAGGGGTGCTTCGGAGGTTTTAGTGAACGTCATCATGGTGGTATCCGCAACTTGGTCTGCAGTGCTGCTGATCGGTGCGTTCGGCATTATCACAGCGAACGCCATCCAGACCATCTCCGTCGTGGGATCGAAATTCTTCTACGAGGATGGATCTCAGTATTTTCTAAAAGGTAGATTGCCTGATGAGGTTTTGAATACCACTAGACTTACTAATTATCTTGATGAATTATCCAGGCATTGCGTATCAACTCATCCCCGAAGACCCGCTGATTGATACCGCCCAATGTCAGCGCGATGTGGCCCTCATGGCGCGGTTGGGCACCAATGCCATTCGTGTGTATCATGTTGATCCTCATGCCAATCATGACGGTTGCATGAAGGCTCTTGCAGATGCCGGAATCTACTTGTTTGTGGATCTCGACACGTTTGACACCCAGATCGAACAGGTCAGTTATCTGTGGTCTATCTGTCTATTGTGCATCGTTATGGCCCACGATGGCTGACCTCCGCAGGCTAATCCACGTTGGGACCAATTTCAATTTAACCGCTTCAAGGCGGTTCTCGACGAGTTTCACAAGTACAACAATACAGCAGGAGTTTTCGTCGGCAATGAGGTCGTCTTCACTAAGGACGGGTCCACTGCCGCAGCTCATGTCCTTGCCGCCGCCCACGACATCAAATTATATCGCAACGAGAAAGGCTACCGAAAGATTCCCGTAGGTTATTCAGCTGCTGACATTGCAGAGCTGCGCCCAATGCTCCAGAACTACCTGGCATGCCGTTCAGACCCGGCAGATCGCCTCGACTTCTTCTCCCTGAATGCCTACGAATGGTGCGGGGCTTCTTCGTACACCCAATCCGGATACGAAACGCTCCAAGAGCACGCAGAAAACTATCCTATCCCGATATTTTTCTCCGAAACCGGTTGCAACGCAGCACGACCACGTACCTTCGAGGACCAGACGGCCATTTTTGGCCACAAAATGTCGAACACTTGGTCAGGCTCCATGATCTATGAATGGATTGAAGAGACAAACAATTACGGTCTGATCAAGTACGGTCCCCCTGCCCTAGATGCGGCAGCAGAGAACCAGACGCTTGTCCAAGACGGTTTTGCTCGTGCGGGAGTCCCCACGCCCATCACCCCGGATTTCGAAAACTTGAGGGCTCAATGGGCGACGTTGTCACCCAGTGGCGTAGCTCTATCGGAGTATATCAAATCTACTTCTACCATCACGCCACCTGCATGTCCATCAGCAACAGCTGGCGGGTGGGCCATTGATCCTCAAGCTCCGCTTCCCACACTCAAGCAAAAAGGATCCCATGAGCCATTTGCGACCTCGCTCAGGGGCGCTGCAAACACCTCGAGACTAGTAGCCGATTCCGGTGGCGGTCTGGCTATGGCTATGTCTAAAGGCCAATCTTCTGACAACTATGACAATGGTGCCACCGGTGCTGAAGGGCTGATGAATGTGGCTGGCTGGATTTGCATGCTGATTGGAGTGGTGATATTTGGGCTGTGAGCGAACAGTTTTGTTTTCTGGTTCCAAGATACCCCTTGTATTATGCCATAATTGCGGCAGGTTTGAAAAATGTATGGTTTGACTTGTTTCCAACTAGATTTTTTGATTTCCTGATTTGGTAATCCCTTAGGGCTCAGAACCTGGCATCTTATCCGTCCTAAGGTGGGGTAAATTTTCTTTTTTCTTTTTTCGTTTTCTCATTCTTTTTCTTTCATTTCCCCCTTTCCCTTTTTGTGTCTAATCACACTACTCAGTTGGTAAGTGACGTGGCTATCTTCATGTTGAGACGCGACAGCCTTGCCGGGAAATTACCAACCCTCAATCCAATTACCTCACACCTATTTAAAATTAATCGATATCATCTCCCCCACAAGTGATCGACCGGAGGAAGGCGAGAGCCTAGCCGTGGCCCGGTGGATATACTATTTCAACTTTCTACGGAAGGTAAATCCCTCATAGATATCGGAATCGAAAATGGGGGAGCAACTAGAGCCTGGATCCGGCGTGGGGGTTCAAGTGGGAATTAATTCAGTAGTGGGCTATGTATGCATCCTGGGGTTTAATAACAGTAATCTAACATCCAAGACTTTGATATGAAAATATAGAAGTGATACGCATTTATCTAGACACACGAGCCCATAACACACAAATACAAAACTAAGGATATCATATCGAGACCTACCCATCGCTTCATAACAGGTCATAACACAAGAAAGTCGACTGAGAAAATTAAGGTTGAGCACCGTGCTCAAGTGAGGGGTAAAGAAAAAAAAGAAAAGAAAGAAAAGAAAAGAAAATATGAGGGAGTGCAAAGAGAGTCACCGAAAAGACAGAGAAATAGCGCAAACTTCCACCATCGACCCGTTTTAGGATGAGGCATAATATGAAATAAAGTACAGCTAGGACAGTAAAGGAACAACTATCCTGGGCATAAAAAATGGGGGTATTTGGTGAAAATAAAAAGGCAATCTAAAGCGGAAGAAGACCAGGGGGAATTTGGTGGAAATCTATCGAGCCGCAGTCACAGCACGGTAGTCCCAGGAGGGATCATTGGCAGCCACAGGACTCGATCCTCGATCCGGGGAGATCCAACGCATTTTGCTCATGCGTTTCTTGTGGTCACGTTGTTCGTGATCTGTGTCACTGTTAGGATATGATTCAGCCCAATCCGAAGAGCTAAGATTGGATGTAGATGTTGAATTTGAGGAAGGAATCGGGCTCAGTCGGCCCCTTCGGTCGGTATGAAAGTTTTCTTTTCTCGGACTGGCGGGAGAAACTGATCTGGAGCGTGACTCTATCCGTGGTACCAGCAATTGGTTGCTCTTGGGTAAAGGCTGCGTATCAGGACGTCCTCGTGGAAGAGGACAAAGGTTGGATGTGCAGTGAAGCGACATCTTGCCCCCCAGTTTTTTGATCGCGCAAGCAAACAGCTGTTCAACCTGGAAGGCAGAGGGCCGATTGGATGAATCTTTGCTCAACATGTCTCGCGACATGGCTAGCATTGGTCTAACAGCTTGAAAGATGGGATCTTTATGCTTCTTGGCATCACCCTCCAGCAGGGCGATCCACGAACTTACCTGGCCGATATTTCGGTCCAGGTGGAAAGAGCAATCAGCAACTCCGCCGCCACGGCCGGCTGTCCGGTTTTTAGCTCCACGGTGACTCGAAAAGGCAGAAATCTTTCGCTTGCAGAGGAATGTGAATATATCCAGAATCACGGCCCCGAGGGAGAAAATATCCGAAGCTTCGGGGTCAGTTTGCCTCGATTGCCACACCTGAACAAGTGCACCACCCGAGGTGTGGGCCGTGGGGAGTC
Organism: Aspergillus diversus; assembly: GCA_027569885.1. Lineage (NCBI taxonomy): Eukaryota > Fungi > Ascomycota > Eurotiomycetes > Eurotiales > Aspergillaceae > Aspergillus > Aspergillus diversus. Next base: position 254,461 of record JAPDKZ010000042.1, read on the forward strand.
CAACGGAATTAAAAAGCATAGATCCACGATCTGACGACCCTGACGAGTTGGAAGATGTAATGGAAGGACTATAGAGGACGGGTTTTTTCATTGAGATAGCCTGCTTTCGAACGCTCCCGTTGCTAGACCCAGAAGAAGAGGATGAGACGCCGAATGAGAAGCGGGAAGGAGAATTCCCTGGGCGTCCGACGCGGATGACGGTGCCATGGGAGGCAACTGATTCGGGTGGTGGACTTGTCTGGTCATAGTCGGAGATGTGCAGTCCCTTCAGTCGGGCCAAGTTCAATATTGGCGGACGTGACGAGGCTTTTCGGCCAGTCCGTCCTCCAGAAGGTAGAGAAGATGCCCCCGATCCATTGTTCTGAACACTGATAGAGCGTACCCAGCGTTCAGGAGGGCCATACTGGTATGACTCAACATCATCCACCTTAACGGGAGGTAGTAGCGTATCCAATGCCTCAAACTGGCCAATGAAAATTTTGAACTCGTTGTCGATAAGGATATTGGAAGGGCGTATAAGGCCGTGCACTTGGCCATGTGCATGGAGCCATGAAAGACCATGAGCCAAGCAGTGCGGCCAATTAACCAATATATCCCGCCGTCGATCCTTAGGGAGGCGTTTGAACGACTGAGGGGTATCCGTAAGAAATGACAGTAGGGTTCGCTCATATATGCCCGAAAATAGGATACAGACGGTATTGTCAACAAAATAGGAGGCATGGATTGAATAAACATGGCTGTGAGCTAATCTTCTCAATGAACGAATCTCCTCGAGAACTTCCTTTTCGTCAAAGAAATGGGGGGCCCCTCCAATCGTGACCTGCGTCCGTAAAAAAGTCCGACACACAGCGCCAGCCACGACGACTTTCTCAACACCATCCCGCGTCAGGGCATTTCCAGTGTGCTGGGCTTCCACTGGGACGCCTTCATTCTCAGTATACTTAATATGGGTACCTTCATTAATCCCGCGTACGAGGAACCTCCACTGGGCTAGAAAGAACTTGGAGTCTAGCTCGGGATCTCGATCCAGGGCTCCAAGGTTTAGTCGATCGACGCTGTGGGCCGCAATAGGCAAGTCATTGTCGTCAAAGGATTCGTCTACCAAGTGAAAGATACGCGTGGGAATACCAATATCAACCAGAATTAGAAACAGTCTCCCCGCCTTATTGAGGATCCAGTCGAGGTAAGTCTCACTAGTTAGCCCCTCTCCCCAAGGCAAGGGGGCAACGAGACGTGGTAATGTACTTGAAGGAAGCTGAAGGAAAACATAATCGGGGCACAGTGTCGCCTTCACTCGGTCTTCGGGCCACCAGACTGAAGTAGTGACCGACATCATGTGCGCATGGCGATCAAGCCTGATAATGAAGGAGTTGAAGTCCGCGGGGGGGAGCAAAACGACGTGCTTTTTGGTGCAGTGTTGAAGACTTGAAAAGAGGTTCAGTGTAACTTGTGGTCATTTCTCTTTGGGGTAATTAGCAGGCGGTCCTGAGTCATCATAAAATACTTAGACAAAGACAAGGGCCAAACAGGCAAGAGAGAAGCAATAAATATGAAAAAGGGTTCTGCAATTAATAGGAAACTTGATCTCGGGAGATTCAGTATCGGGAAGACGGGATGAGTACTTACTGGTTGGAACACGAGGCTTATCAGGTGGCCCCAGTAAGGGATAATCTTATTGAAAGTCCAATCAATAGTGGCAGTAAACGATAGAGACCATTTTAAATCCAAGAAGAGAAGACGGGGGAGGGGGGGATCTGGTGGAATTATGTTGAACTATGTACTCCGTATGCCGTGGCACTGTCATGATTGGACTCCAGAGCTGGAGCCGGCAACGCAAGACCATCTTTGAGGGCTTCTAAAGAAGCAAAAGAAACACCAAGGGCCAATGCACGGCCAAGACTAGTGATAAAGCGTTAACTAGCGGCGAAACCACGACGACGATGATGGAGATGGGAACTTTGGGGGGGGGGCTCAATCATCAGTGGTGCCGAAGATGATCTTCAGCGTGGCAAAACGGTTTCTCAAGACCAAGAGCACCAAATACGGAGTAGGGTAGTTGGCACGGTTGAATACGCGGTGGAGAATCAGGGATAAAATTCAAATGATGGATCAGAAAAATAATATTGTGATTTATTCTTGATGATGAAATGGACAAGGGAAGGATGGGATAGGGTGGGATGTGGAGGTGGAGTGACAAGAGACTAAGCCCCCAAATTAAAGATAAATAAAATAAAAACATAAATAATAATAATAATAATTGGAGGAAATAAAATAAAAAAGAATGATGAAATAAACGGCCTGATAAGAAGCACAAAAGGAAAACCAGAATAGTATTATTGTTCTTGATGAAGATTACTGCTTGGCCCAGCTTCCCTCTGGGCATGTCATGAGTGTTATCTCTTTCAGATGACCCGTAACAAAGGCACAGTCACAAAAAGAAGGTTCGATGGTCAATTATGAGCCATCATTGGCACTATTGTTCTTGTTCTGGGCATTTTGGATCAACCCAAGATTGAGGAGAGTAAGGAATTTATTAACCGCTTCCAATTGACTTGCAATCCCAGCACCACCAAGAAAAAAGAAAAAAAACCAGTAACTATCCCATCTGCTGACTGATGTTGATGATTCAGACTAAGCATAGCTATTTCCGCCAGACTCTCCATGTCTGAATGTGGTCCAAAAATAATATCATTTCAAAAATACTTACTCGTTTTATATTCGAACGGAATGTAGCTGTTTCCTCATCTGGACAGGCCCCAAGCAAGCCTAGAGTGACGTTTATCGAGAGGAGATACTCGGTAAATCTCCACTTCTCTCTTCCAGGATGAACCAGCAATAATAATGTTACACCTCGAGGAACAAGGTACAGAAAGCGTCGTACTTTTTTATTTTGGTCCTCACGAAGGTACCGTGAGGGTGAGCTTATCAGTTGACAGCTTGACAGAAAGTTTCCCGTAAACATGTCACTTAATTAGCCCAGGCGCCCGAGATAAGCTGTTGATGCCAATCAACCACTGACGTTTGCGCTGCGGATGCTGACCACCAATAGCAATGCTCCTTGTGCTCCACCGATCCTCAAATAAATCCCTAGCCTCAAAATCGCCTCAAGGATTATCACCATGGATGTTTCTGTCGATTTTGAGGATCCTGACTTGCAGACTCGAACACATCCTCTTCCCCATTTCGGGTTACAACCGGACTTAATACAGTGGCCCATCCTCATGTATCTTAAATATGAACGGGCATACGGAATGCGACGATGGGGCAGGGGAATCGTCACCATACTTGATCAAAGAAAGTAAAAAAAGCAACGCCCCCCCTTGCCAGGATACCATCCGGGGGATCAATCGTCCATCGGCGCAACCCAGTCGCCTTATCTCGCGGTTCTCGGGGCCCTCCGTGCACCAATGCGTCGGGTCCAACCCCCCTCCAGGGCCTCCACCCTTTGAAGAATAAGGTAGGTAGAGATGAGAACGTGATCGTGCCTCGGTCGCCGTGGGGTCTTATGTTAACGCTTCTTCCCTTTGTTATTATTGTTGATTGATGTGGAGGAGATAGGGAGTTTTACTCTGTATATATGAGGGTGTTTGAGTGCTCAGCTTGTGGTTCACAAATCATTGAAGATGAATTTGTGTGTGAAAACCGACTTTTGCAACTCTACTTGAATTTTCCCGAACTGGCTCACAGTTCCCTCCAGAGACAGATAGAAGAGAGGTCATGATCCTTCTCGAACTTCAGGCTAGCGCGCCCCGGCCGAATGTCACTCACGAGTCACGAACCGGCCGGTCCAAGATGGGGCGAACTCGGAGTAAGTAGGTACGGAGGGAGAAGGCTAAGGTATGACACTAGGTGGATTGTTTCTTGCCTCTTTTATCCACCAACTCCTCTCGAACAAGGATTTCTTCCTTCGTGACTTTCTACTTCTTTGAAGCTTCTTAATATCCGCGTCAACGGCGCTTCCTCCTTGGATTTTTCTTTCGGAACCTTTCTTGGCTTTTGCTGATAGTTTCTCTTTGAAGATTTGAATCATCTGTTCTTTCCCAAAGTCATTTTATTTCATTTCCTTTTTTCACTTGATTCAATTGAATCAACCAGCTTTGGTAAATGTAAATGACCATCTCTCAATCAATTAAACGCACCCACCCCCCAGGCTGGAGGCAAGCAGGCACCTCCCCCATGCAGACGCCACATCCTCCACAGGCTGCATTATTGGCACTGCCCAGAAGACCTTGAGCAATATTAACATGCAAGGCTAAAGTGAGTGGAATTTGAAATCATTTGAATTCTGAAGTGGCGTGCAATTATCCAAACGTAGTAGTCAGATTGCCAATTCGCTGAGATTGGGCAAGGGATAATATAGGGGACTTCGGACAAACACTCATTCAACCACACTTTCCTCCATACTTGGGGTTGCAACTCGACAAAGCAACTCCTATTTCTAAATCTCTGTAAAAATCCAGTTTCGAGAACATCAACGAATTTTCTATGTCAATAGCCCCTCCACATCAACTTATCTAGAACGAGAGCCCTTTCGCAGATAAGAAAAACCAGTTCTTCTTTGCGGAAGAATGCCACAAACTCCACTAGTGCTCAGAACAGTTAAAGTCAATCTCTTGTCTTGTTAGAGATGATTCAGATACAATTCATCCCGAATTTCGGACACCACATAAAAAAAGTCCCTTTTCCCGATTTTTAAAGTGTGAGTGTTTTACATGTAGATCGCTAACCAAAAGGGAACTCCTTCTAGAATGGGGTGGGCTTCTCTCTTTCCTTTCCCTCTATATATCCATGAATATTCGATGAAAGGACACCTCGTCGATCGGATTTAATGCTGAAAGAACGGCCTAGCGAGCGTCCAAAAATCAAAGAGAAAGCACTGGATCATCTTTCAGCTCACAATTAAATTCCAGGCCCAAGGTTCCTGTGGGACTAAGCTGATTGCGATGAGCGATACTTTGTGCTTCAAGAATATGCAGAGGACTAAGCGGAGGCTTGGCTCCCATTAGCAGAATCCTAGAGAATGAATATCGCCGATCAAATCATTGAAACTTTCCGCCAGTTATGAGTAATTACTTCAACGTACATGGGTTCAGTGTATTGAACAGCGCCATGTTCTCTTGTCCAGCTCCGGAAACCCCAAGTACGGGCAGCATCATGATCAAGGGCGGGAACTTGTCGGCATTCTTGATGAGCAATATACGGCCTACGAGCTTATATGGCCGCAATATTCCTTAGCCTCTTAGGGATTTCCTGAGATAGATAAAGATGATACCGCGACAACGGATGGATGGGCATGATGAAGATGCGAAAGGTTCTTAGAAGGATCAGTATCATTTAAGGCAAACTCTGAAAATGGTTAAGAGGTTCAACAAATATTGTGTTCCCTTCAAAGATCAATTTGAAGGCCTTCGATTTAAGTTAAGACTAACATAGATAGAACCTTGTCCGTACTCCATAGAATGCCGCTACCCCCTAGCTCTGACAGCCACAGGTGCTAAAACATACCTAGATGCGCTGAAGAACATCTCGAAATGCACCGAGTCCATAGATACTAAGTTAGTTAACGCCATGCATAGCCTAATGGATCTCTTCGACAGACTCAATAATGGCATTTTCATCTTCTCTGTAAAACAAGGGTATTTTAAAGTAAAAAGAAAAGGAAAGGGGGAAAAAATAAACAATCCCCTTGAAACTCATGTGAGGGTCTGACACTTGTTACTTTTCCAAGCTCAACCTTCCTCAATTTTATACTAACAATGATTCCCTCCATTTCCCACACTTTTTTTTTTCCTTTTTCCCCCCTGCTTTTTTTTTTTTTCTTAAAACAATTCAATCTTTGTGAAACCAGACTTTTCCATATACACCGGATATCGATATTCCCTGCCTCTTAAGATGCTCCTGAACGACCAATGTAAAAGTGGATGGCTAACAGATAACAAGGTGAAAGAAAGAGAAAAGGACAAAAAGCGCAGGCTCGCAAGCCACATCGACATTGAGAACTGGGCGTCCGTCTCATCGACCTAGGTAGATCCTAGTACCCACCCAGACCCGCCTAATAGCACAAGATAGGTAAAGCAACCTAACATGATCTACCTTACCTACCTCGGAACCGGCCCAACTTATTACCACCTCCCATCGACTTTGGGGATGTTGGCGTTGATGTCGGCGTTGGCGGCGTTGGCGGTTGATCCTGAGATGATCTGCGGCGATTCCAGACTTTGCGGAAATGATGCTGTTCATCACCTTGTTGTTTTGCTCGATTGTGAATAAAATCTTCATGGGCTTCTTTTTCATCATTGAGGGCTTTAATCTGTTTTGAAGACGAAGTGGGAAAAATTCAAGCCCAGAGGTCAGCGTTGTTGTTCCACCGATCATTGGATAGCCATGCATTATCATGGATAATTCGAGTGACACTGGGTCCAAGCCGGATTGTGGTTTATATGCAGGTACCCTCAGACCAGTGAAGAATATCTGCCGGCATTTGAGATGGACGGAGTATTTTCATCCTTCCCGCTCTTTCTTTGCTTTTTTTTTCTTTTCCTTCCCTTCCCCCTTACAAGGGCCAGGGACACGAAGGATGTGTAAAGTCATCCATCAGGGGAAATAAAAAAAAAAAAAGAGAGAGAAAAAGGAGGAGGGGCAACAGTGGGAAAAGTAGTGAAAGAAAGCACAGAATAATAAGAGAAGAAAAAGAAAGAAAAAAGAAACTCACATATGCCAACCATAATTCCTGCTCTGAACTCCATGCTTTCTGACACCTTGCCAACTCATGCTCTGCAAAAACCAACTCCTTTTCCTGCTCCATTGCCCACCGGCATCGATCCTTAATGCTGGCCCAGCTGACAATGCGGACAAGCCTTGCCCGGCTCGGGTTCGGGCTGCTGCAGCTGCTGCTCCTCTCGCTGCTGCTGGTGCTCTGGTCAAGGGCTAGCTCCTCCTTCGTGCAGTCTCTCACCGCCACATGGGGAGCATTCAATTGGAAGCAGCCATCATCGTCATAAGCACAGGGGCTGAGGCAGGGGCTGGGGATGTAAAGCCGGCCGGGGAAGGCGTCATCGACAACGACGTCCGTCACTTCCTTCCCCTTAACGGGAGATCGCTCCATCATTCGTCTGGTGATTAATGGGAGACGAAAGATGTACTTGATCCGTCTATTAGCCCCCATTATGGATGCCGTGGGTTATCTGTACGGCTTTCTTTTTTTTTCTCTTTCTCTTTTTCTTCTGTCTGTTGTTTCTCTGTCTCTCTAGGAGAAAGATGGTGGCGACGATAAGAGCTTTAATCACTGTTTTGATCTGCGCTTCTTCCTTTCTTTTCTTCCTTACTCCTTGAGGCTGTGCCAGTGTTCTTGATTTTTTTTTTTTTTCTTCTGGCTTGTGCCAGTAGAATCTCTTCCCTTTTAAACGTGCTCTACAACGGGGTCTTTACTTGGTGTATATATAGACACATTGCCCGACCTTTGCTCGGGAAGCGGTTTATACATCAAATCCTTGCCGCCACACGGAAACTATGAGCAACTATCTCCCCACAAAAGAGGAGGGAAAATCCTTTCAGACGCTTCATATGGGGAACTTTCCCGCCTCGATTGTCAAATTAACGCTAGCGCTCGTATGTCCGGCACTTTGCTTGGTTGGCATGCGACGAGACCTGCAGCCCGGTCGAAACTACAATGTAACACGATGGGATGGATGAGGCAACTCTGAGTCAGGGCGCTCGAACAAACGCATCTGAACACGTTCTCGTGCAACACGACAAATTACGACAGGCCACTGCATCCACTCGTCTCACCCACCAAGCAAACCAACGTGGCAGCCAGAACTATGCTCCACCGAAAGAGATAGATAAATTGCCCTCCAAGGAACGAGATCGAACTTGTAGAAAATTAGACAGCCCATACTGCACAAAATATGGGAAAAATAAAAAAATGAACATCAACGAAACAAGCGTTACATCGCACAGGTGTGTCTTTGGACAATCGTTCCATGTACTCTGCTTCGCCCAATACACCACATCTACAGGGGTTGCGTTGGGCGAAGCATCTCAGTTTAAACAAAAAAATAATAAACTTTCGAACCAACCAGCCTTGGTCCAAACCAGGCAGGAAGGCACACAGACTCGAGACTGTATGGGCCATAAACGCTGCAACGGCCAATCGTGAGGTTCCAGACCTGCCATAGACGATAAAGAAGCTAAAAGAAAAAGAAAAAGAAAAAAAATTCTTGGGCAGCTGACATTGTGTTGTGTCCAATCAAAGACAAAAATGCTTTCCAGACACAAAAAGAAATTCAAAAAAAATATTTGTACGTCGAACCAAAAGGTATACAGGCCAGAATATATGCAAAAAGGCAACCCGATCACCCAACCAAATCCAAACCTTTATGGCGCCAAACCCGGAACGACCCGAAAATATGTAACGTCAAGAAATCATTCAACTTGCAAAGGCATCATTTATTCACTTCTCGCAGACCAACCAAAGACACAGTAGGATCGTTCTGTGGTTGTCTACCCCGAGTCGACAACGATCTCTTAGGACCCGATGCAGCCCTGGACAGTTTACCGACTCCATGTTTTGACGGTTGCACTTCGACTTCTCAGGAGATCAGCTCTGGAACGTTCTGCGAGTGAATTATCCTTCATCTCCCCCCGTATTTGCTCGCCAATAATGACGCTGATCAACCTTCGGTGCAAATCAGCTTCTGTCCAGCCGATTTGACCTGTCCCGCCGGATTTCAAATCAACAGAGGTCAGGTCTCGCGCAAACCGGTTGACGATAGCAAACTGAAGTTCCGTGACCGGGATGCCATACGCGCCGTCTGAGGTCCATATCCAGTCACCAATGATCTGCGAATGGCCGGGAACTGCGTAGTAGGGGAACTGTTCAGGGGACACCTTTGCCAGGCGGTAAAGATGGCGGAGGAAAGCATAATGGTCATTTGAGAAGTAGCCAGAGGCAGGGGGGAGTGGCCGTCTTCTGGTGGCCTTAGCCGTGAACCCATCTTCTTGCAGAATACTTGTATTATTCACAGGAGTCGGTTTAGGGCTGGGAGATGCTGTTCTTTCGCCCTCACTTGATTCTGCAGCTTGAGGAGTTGGTCTTGTTTCTTCTTCTTCCTCCTCATCCTCCTCTTTGATTTCCGAACGAGTGTCCTCATGAATATTTGGTTGCCTGGCATAGGATGGTATTTTTTCCTCCTCTTCGTCGTCGTCATCTTGGCCTTTTTCACGGGAAAGCCGAGGCGGTTCGATTGAGCTTTGGGCGGGAGCTCTCAACCACCCAGGTGTAAGATTAGTAATCCGTTGGAACCAGGAAGATCCTGGATTCTCCGCACTGGCATGGTCTGGACGCCTGGGCGTGGGGTTGGGCGCTCCATGAACGGGTTGTTCCTCGCCTGCAGCGGCATCGGAAATACTTAGTTTCTCGTCCTCTTCGAAGTCTGGCGCATGGCGCTGCATCTCGGTCTCATGTCGGGTCGTTGGATCAATTTGAAAGGTCTCATCTCCAAAGTTGCTTTGAGGGCTTGACTCAAGATGGACATCTTGGTCAAGTTCGTATTCATCTAAATATCCACGGTTTTGAGATATTGCCGATGGTGCTCCAGGCCTTGGTGTGCGCTCATTTGCGGTACTCAAAGGGCTGCTTCTCCCATAATAATAGCGATTGCGGTTTGGAGTATTCTCTGCACGTAATAAAGCAGATATGTCAACCTCCTCTTCTCGTAGCTCTCTAACCCGTGACTGCCCCAAGAAAGGCACCTTACTCTGCCCATCCGTCCAGTACTCTGGTGAGTATGTTTTGCCATAGTACCTTGGTGCGGGAGTTGAGCCGCCGTTCCATGGGCTAGATTCCAGCGTAGACCGGACATCAGCTTGAGGACTATGAGCGACCGACGAGTGCTCTGAGTACTTTCCAGGGTCTCGGGCTTCCTGCTGCCAAATATCTTCGTACCCGTCATCATCATCCTCATCACCCTCTTCATCACCCTCTTCATCACCCTCTTCATCACCCTCTTCATCACCCTCATCAAGGAGGTCGTCGACACCATTAACAGCAGTATCGATTGGTTGTTCTTCTTCCACTTCCACTGGGTCGGAATATTGCTCCGATAATCGTTGGTTCTCTGAGGTCGAATCGCCGGCTATGTGATAGTAAGGGTTCTCAACACTTTTCGGACTCGAAGAGGCGCTCGCCTCGCTCTCAATTACAATGACTTGGCTAGAGTTTGCCATCTGAATTTCACGGCTGACAGCATCTCGTTCGCGCTGCCATTCCTCAAAACGTCGCTTCATCTCTGTGCTTGGGGAACTATGGTCAACCGTTCCATCCAGCTCTTGCCGTGGAGTCCCGGAGGCATTGACTTGTCTGTATTCGAAGGCTGGGCTGGCTGGGCTTGCTTCTCCTACACCCAATTGTCCAACGCTCTCTATCTCAGTTTGTTGGCGTCTTTTGGCGGATTCCTGCCCAAGTCCTAGTCCCGCCCGTAGAACTCGCTGAGATTCTGTGTCCAAGTCTCCAAAAACAAGCTCTAACCGCTTTCTTGCCTCGTTGATGTCAAACATTCGATCCTGCAGGTTCCTTCCCCTTTTTCCAGTGGAGCGCTCGAGGACACCTTGGAAAACAAGAGCGGCGCGGATGATTCTCGCCAGTCGGGACACCGGCCTTCTTTGTGTTGATTCGGCTACGAGGCTGGGGAGTTCACCAGAGGAGGCGATTCTGGTTGTCTCTGTTCCACGCCTACCGCTGGATGGTAAAGTCGCGAATTCGGCCTCCGAGTTGGCTGCGCTGTGTTCCAGCAAAGTCCCTAAGTCAGGGTACATGCTTGGGGCAGGTTGTTCCGCGTTATGGTGGACCATAGATCGAGCTTTTCGTTTAAGGACACCACTTGGCTCGCGTTCTATGAGCGGTTTTAGAGAGTTCTTGGCAAACTTCGTGTCACTATTGAGTCCATGTTGTCTAGCTGAAGGTAAGGTGTCCAGCGACACCATACTAAATCCTTCACTTTCCATAATTGAATCGAATTCTCTATGTTCATCGGTAGGGTCCTTTGCAGCAAGGTTCTCCCTAGTTTTAAAACTACTAGAGGAGTCTGGAACCGCAGGCTTTTTCTGGTCCTGTTTCTCATCGTCTACCAGCGAGGATGAGGTCGGGGTTGGGTAGACCCGCGATGGTCTAGGAGTGCGACCGGCATGCAAGGTATTGTCGGGGGAGATGATCTGAGTATCGTGGGTTGGGGAGGGCATCTTCGATGGCGTTGAATTCAGTTCATCCCCTCCATTCCGTAAATAGAACTGGTCCGTAGCTTCAAAGTTTGGAGTATCGTAGGTAGGCGCAAAACCTCTGTTAAAATCTTGACCATTCGTTTGATTTCCCTCTTGAAAGGGGTCAGCAAGAAACGTGTGATCATCCTGAAATCCATCATCCGAGTCTGCATCCCCAGCCAAGTTCAGAGGGCTCCAGCCTCCCTCTGGCTCAAGAGTCGTGGTCACCGGCTCCAGAACTTCTTCCTGAACCTCTGCCTGGATCCCCTCACCATCCCTTATCACCTCCTGCTCTGGCAAGCTCTTTCTTGGTCGACCGCGCTTCCTTTTTTGGTCGCTTGCTCCACCAGGACCCGGGGTGTTGCCGGGGCTACCTGTGTCTGGGGGTACATCGACGATGTCTGACTTTCTTGGGCGACCTCTCCGCCTTCGGGGTGTCTGGTCCGGTTCACCTTTCAGCGGAACTTTCGTTGTAACCGTCGAGGGTTTTAGTCGCTTACGCGACGGGCTGCCTTGGTTTTCTTCGTCGTCTTGTGTGGCCTCGAGCGTCACGCGAATCCTCCAGGGGCTGGTGTTCCCATCGGACTGGGTTTTGTCCGGAGATATGGACCGACCTCGGCGATTCAGTTTCATGTTCGGGGAGGCAGGAAGTAATACATCATCGAATCGAATCGAGTGGGTGCTTTTTGTAGGACTCAGGCTAACACGCGACCGTTTTCCTTTGGCTGGCCCTGGCGTTAGGAGACGGAAGTTGGCGGGCGACATCATGAAACTCTGACGACCAGAAAATAAGGGTTTAATTGGAGAGGAGATCAAATAGTCAGCATCGCCAGGAGGCTGAAGAATGTCTGGGGAGGAGCTGGAGCTGCGAGAGAACATTGCAGTATGCGGAGACCATGCGCAGGCAAGCCTTGAGAATCAAACTCCAACCGTGAGTCACTAAAGTCTAAACAGGGGATTGCGATTAGGAACGTCATAGAGTTATTGAAAGCCAATCATTATCGCCTAAGACCAAAAAACCAAACGAGAGACTCTAACATCGGGGATGTCCAAGAACAAAAATCACGGTGTTATCGCGGGGGAAAGCCTGGTGATCGCATTCCGCACCACACATAAACAAACCTTCCCGATCGGGCAGGCCAACTTGCAGCCTGAGGCGTCCACAATTCTAGAGGTATTACATAATCAAATAACGGACAAATGTTATTCCTCATCTTCAGCTACGGGACGCCAAAGAGACCAAAACAGCAGCTTCAAAAATCGCTGGAATAGGAGAGCAACAACAACCAGGCCCCGTACAACTTAGTCACCAGTCAGCCCCGGTTAATTGTCCAGGTACGTACATACAAGCTGGGGTAGTTAGCAAACATAAGGGATATCCTTCAAATGGCGGGAAACCCTCTGCCATCATCCATCTCCTTTTGCCTTCAGGCGTCCATGTCAAGCACTAATGATCGACATGGCGGTTTCCTTTTCCCCCGCACCCTTTCTCATTTCCCCCACCGGAAGATGTCCGATCAGGTTTAGTCTGTTCCCCTGGGACCTGGCTTCATTTTCTCGCTTTGCTTCCATCACAAGAATTCAACTTAAAGTTACGGCCTTTACGAAGTGGATTTGGAGCTAATCACGGAGGAATTCATCAGACAGAAAACATAGCAATAATACCAGACCACGGTGGGTCATCTCTACGTAGTCGGTCAAATTCCCGGACCTTTACCCGATCTCCCTTCCTCGATCCAAAGCTAAACTTTGTGCTCAGGCTCCGTCCCGTCCTTTGTTGCTCCTCGGTCGTCGTCCTTTGATTCGTCTCCTGCAAACACTGCGTGACTGTCACCCTGGTCAAAGTACCTTGACTCCTCAGCTAACGCATCCCTTGGTTTGATTACGCCTTCGCTCGGGCAATTTACGAATCTTCCTGAGCCAATTAACAGTTTGAGGGGAAGCATTCTTTGATCCAATTCCTTCGCTTTGGGTCGTGTTGGTGTTGTCTCCCCGCGCAATACCACTGATCACCGTAACACTCCACATCATGAGGTAAAGGTAATATTAATTTAATACCAAAAAACCACTACCTCCAACTACTTATATACCTGCTATGGTCCTCCCTTCCACAGTGACCCAGCTGCGTGATTCTTTTCGGTTCTTGATCTGCCCTGCCCGGTTCTCCCCTCGTATCGTTGTTCTTTATTGCTACATCGCTCTCGGGGTTGTTGCACTCCTAGTCTACATCATGTATCTCAAGCACTCTGTCCCCGCCTTTCTCATGGGGCTATTGGCCGCCGCCCCCAGCGCAACTGCTTCGCCTGCGCCCAAGCCAAATCCACCGGTCGCAGATCCATATAAGTTTTACACCATCAGTGCGGGGAACATCACTGCAAAATTGATCGGACGTGGTGCACGCCTGACCTCACTGCTTGTCCCCGATCGAAACGGCAATCCTCAGGATGTTGTCATGGGATTTGACAACCCCAAGGACTACGAGGATGATGACAACTACTTCGGTACAGTTGTTGGTCGGTATGCCAACCGCATCAAGAATGGAACCTTTACACTCGATGGAACGGAGTACCACATCCCTAAGAATGACAATGACGGGATAAACTCCCTCCATGGTGGTAAAGTCGGCTACGACAAGCGCGACTGGACTGTCACCGCGCACTCGGAAGACTCGATCACATTCTCCTTCTACGATCGCGCACTGCAGGGCTTTCCGGGAGATGTCCTCAACCACGCCACGTATACCGTGGATACCAAGGTCACTCCCGAAAACCCGAAAGGCTTACCCCAGCTGTCCACAAGACTGGTCTCTCTCGCGCTGACCGATGAGACTCCTATCATGCTCGCGAATCACATCTACTGGAACCTGAACGCATTCAAGGAACCCAACGTTCTAAAGGACACCACTCTACAGCTCCCCTTGAGTAACCGCTTCATCGCCACCGACTCAATCAAGATCCCCACTGGCGAAATTCTCCCCGTCACTGCCTTCAATGGCGTCGGCGACTTCAGCTCGCCAAAGCTGATTGGCGAAGATATGGAGGCTGCTGCTGGCTTCTGTGGCAGCGGCTGTCAAGGATACGACAATTGCTGGATCGTTGATCGCCCTCCCCAGTATGCTGCCCGGGATTCCATGGTCCCTGTCGTGCACGTGAGCTCCAGCACCACTGGAATCAGCCTTGACGTTGCTACCAACCAGCAGGCCGTTCAGATTTACTCCTGCAACGGCCAGGACGGCTCTGACCCGATCAAGCCGTCCCAGATCAAGCGCAACAAAGAAGAGGGCATCAACGGCCTAACTACTCTCAACAAGTGGGCTTGCTTCGTCATCGAAACTGAGGCCTGGATTGACGGGATCAACCACCCTGAATGGGGTCAGCTGGAAGACCAGATCTTCACCCCTGGCGGTGCCCCTGCCATTAACGCCGCGACCTACCAATTCGGTACTTTTTAAGGAATTACTATAAATTCACTATCTAGGAGGATTTAATTACATTAATTTACCAATTGGCTACCACGGTGTATATCATCCCTGCGGTATATATAATTTCACTATTAGTATTGGGGATAGTTATAATTACGAACAGAATTTCCAAGCTATCAGGCTTCACCTCTTGAGTAATATAGGAAAATTGTAATTATTGGGTATCGCTTCGAATATCCACCAATAATAGGTGACAAAAATAGAAAATGAAGAAGTTGCCATGGCTCTGCCAAAAACATAAGCTAAAACCGGGCCTGGGGTTGAATCTTCCCTGTTGAACCCACCCAACGCAACAGGTCGTCACAAGTCGAATATTAATTTGGGTGTTCCACAATTTATTCCGCGCCCGGATACTAAATCCCGTTTTCGGTTGAACCTGGAGAAAGGGGAATTGTGTATTATTAACAGGCGTTAGGTAAACTCTCTATTAACCGAAGTTTGGGGTGAGGCTCGGCAAGATTCCTTTTATTTTTTTTTTTCCTTTCATTTTTATTATCCCCAGCCGGCCAACGTCCAACTGGAGCGGTCTCCACCTGCTCGCAGACCTGAGCGTCGATCAGGAACATGGTGGCCATGTGTTTCAAAGTCCCGGCTAGCTCCTGCAAGACCATGCTGGAGATACTTCTCGCGTTCTATCTCGACGAGACCACGAACCTTAAGGCTAGTCACGAGGCTGGCACCGGCCCAAGGTCCAAGAGACTCGACTTCGCGGAGAAAACCTTGAGTCGGCGGTTTGCAATCCTTGTCTTTATTCCGGAGGAGTTTCTGCTCTACGGGGTCGATCTCCGCTTCATCAACTCTCTCGATTGCTTGGCCGGTGTGTTCCGAGGCTGGGGAGAGGTCAGACAGTGGTTCGGTTTTGTTGTCGTTGGTAGCTTCCGGGGTTGTTGATGCGGGTGCTGGTGAGAGGTTTAGGTTTTGCAGCCTCTGTCGTTGCTGCTCAACCACTTTTCCACGAACAAGGCTCCAGCCGTGCTCCTGAACTAAGCAGGCCACCTCATCTAGGATCCGGCGTCGAATACCAGGTATGTTGGCCCCTCCTCCAATAAATATAATACGCGACATGCATACACCGCGGACATCAGGGGGTAAGCTGAGCAGCGTGTTGTATACCAACAGAGAAATTGATTTTTCTTCGTCATCCAGTTCGCAATCCGCTAAGCCCTCAGCAAAGAGAACTTTGTTCACCGGTTCCGCAAGTTTGGAATAGGGTATTTCGATATACGTAGAGCCAGGATTTGACGGGAAGGGGATAGAGACTGTCCTGTTCAAGCCAGAAGTATTTGGTTGATTCGTGGGCTCGTCGTCTTGGTTGGAACTTTCAATCAAGTCCGCAACAAATTTCCGAGGTTTGCACCACATAAATCGACTAACAGCTTCCTCACAGAACTCAAAGTCCACGGAAATCTTATCGGTGGATTGCGATTCTCCACTTCCGTTCACGATCCGTGTAAACATACGCCCAGTCTCTTGCAGCAGTAACCTCATAGCTCTTGTACTCCTTTTCGTTGAAATTTCTCGATACTCGTAGACACCCGACACAATAGTTTCTGCCCATCCTAGGTCCACCACCAAAGCGGAACGCAGGCCAGCTGCTGTGGTGGCCATCACAGCGCTGGTCAACAGCGTAATGCTTGGGAATCGCCACCGGCTAAATAATGTCGTCAAAACTGAGGAGAGCAACGGGTGTGGCAAGATGGAAGGGAGGACCAGGACCAGCCGCGACATGCCCGCATCTGTCATCAGGTACTTGTTGTACGTTTCTCGAAACATCCTCTCAATTTTGTCGTCGATGAGTCCCAGGTCGACATCACGTAGATCCATCTTCCAAAGCTCGTATGCACCCGTCCACTCCTCCGCTTTGACCGGTCGCGACCGCGAGGTATCCGCACTCGCGCCTCCCTTTAGCCACCCCCGATAATCCCCAGCTCTCCTCGACTCTTCCGGTCCAAAACCAACTACGCACATCGGAGCACTCTCCCCCTCAAATCCCGCCCGGAGCCATCGAGAGCCTAATTCAAATATGATCGCATCTTCCTCCGCTCGAAACGCAGAACTCGTAGATGTGGTGCTCGCAAAGGAAGTATTACTCGAGCGCAGCGGATGCTGAGGGGTATGTGGAGGCGACTTTGTAGACTGATTATGGCGTAGACTCATTGAGATATCTTTATTGCTCGTAGACGTTCGGTTCTCATCGAAAAGAGCACTCATGGGTAGAAGGCTCGTGTCGTAGTCTTCGTGACCGATTTGGTTTTCAAGTCGCGGGGAAGGGAGATTGATGAGCGTGGGATATATAAATCATGCTTTCATTCCACGGATATGGTTATTCGGGGATCAATCAGTTCATAGTAGGCGTTAGAAGTTCAGTTATGATCCTGGGAAGCACTCAATGGCTTGAAATTGGCCTCGATTGGAAGTCGTGGCGCCAAGCAGCAGACGCAGCTTCTCTGAGTGTGGGCGGATCTACATCGGCCCGTCGCGCCAGCGACACCAACAACAACAAAACAACCTCTTAAGCACAACCCAAAAGCTCGCTGAAACCCTCCCGACTCCGTCTTTTTTGGTCTTGGTGTTCTACGGTTGGAGATTTTATCCGAATGGGGATCCCTGGGTAAGATTTTTAGCTTTTTTCCCCCTTCTAATTATCTATGGGTGGAAATCAAGGGCGGAACCCACAGCGGCTACTGCCAAAATATATATATTTTCATAAACGAACCATTAAACTACACTCGTACTAATATTGAACAGACTTATCACTGCATTGGGCCCCGGGGAGCGCATTTCCCTTTCAAAGTTGGCCATATCACACTTGGAACGAACGTCACGGCCGATCCGCATCGCTGTTGATATCTCAATATGGCTGTTCCAAGTGCAAGCTGGCCGTGGTGGCAAAAACCCCGAACTCCGCACGTTATTCTACAGGCTTCTCAAAATATTGGCACTACCAATTCACCCACTCTTTGTGTACGATGGTAAAGACAAGCCGCCGTTCAAGAGAGGGAAGGCAGTTTCCCGGAGTTATGGAAGTGCGCCGATTATTCATCTCTCGAAAATTCTAATCGACCTGTTTAAATTCCCCCGCCACGACGCTCCGGGAGAGGCAGAAGCGGAGTGTGCCAGACTACAAACTGCCGGTGTTGTTGATGCTGTCATGAGCAATGATGTTGATGCCCTGATGTTCGGGTCGACACTAACCGTAATGAACTTTTCAAAGGAAAGTGGCTCTGGAGGTGCAACCCATGTTACCTGCTACGATATGGCAGATGATAAAGTTAAGCTCGATCGATCAGGAATGATCCTTTTTGCCATGCTCAGTGGGGGAGATTATCTACCGTCTGGAGTCCCAAAATGTGGGAGTAAGTTGGCAGCCGAGATCGCGAAAGCTGGCTTCGGGGCGGACCTCCTTGAAGCACTTGATCCGGACGACCCTGAAGCCAGCCTGAATGACTGGAGGGAGAGGCTTCAGTACGAACTCGAGGAAAATGAGAGTGGCTATTTTCAAACCAAGCACAAAGCAGTTCGCATTCCAGAAGCATTTCCAGACAGGACAATCCTTTCTTACTATGCTCAGCCGGTGGTTTCGGTTTTAGCTGAGGTCGAATCTTTAAGGAATCGCCTACGTTTTGCTTGGGACCAAGATATCGATGTCATGCAAATTCGCCAATTTGTTGCGGATACATTTGAATGGAATTATCGCTCCGGGGCAAGAAAAGTGATTAGGTTGCTTGCCGAACCCCTTGTGTCTCACTACCTTCGTCTTGGGAAACATCTCCTGGGCAATCGGTTATCTGATAATGATGCGCCAATGTTGCAAAAAGTCTACAAAAGTAGGACAAGCTTCAGTACAGATGGAATAACTGAATTACAGGTGGACATTGTCCCAGTTGATATTGTGGGCTTGGACTTATTTGCTGAAGAGCCAAATCCCCCTTTGCCTTCTCAAGGTTCCATAGCTTCAGATGAGGACGAACCCAATATGGATGAGCTTAATGTGGACGCCGCTCCACAATCGCCAACCAAGAAAAGGGCCACAAAACGATATGACCCGTACTCGTCGGAAAAGGTGTGGGTATTTGAATCTCTTGCTTCGATTGGTATCCCAGCAGTGGTGGAGAACTGGAAGAAGGAGCAATCTGCGAAACTATCATCAACACCTAAAAAGTCAACAACTAACCGGAAGTCCGGGCCCAGGAAAAGGAAAGATCTGGATCCGACTATGAAGCAAGGAAGCATTTTGAAGTACGGTACTTTGACAAAGGGCTCAGGGCGTTCGGGGATGCCTGAATTTAAACAAGCGCAATTATTCGAGGCAGCAATCTCCACAGAGTCGACTAGATCGCCTCAGTATCCCGGCCTCGGTAACCATGCCAATCGCCCCGATGGGTTTGATTATTTGGTTAATAAATTTTCAACCTGCAATCTCTCAACTAGCCCGGGCGTGAAGCAACATCCGATGGCCACTAGGTTGACTCGAATCGCGGGACGGTGCACGGCAATCGCCTCTAGTGGCGCTGAAATTGAAGTGGTGGAGCTTCTAAGCGAAGATGATTCTCCACCTTCTGAACCGTCGGGAAAATTCCGGATGAGCTATTCAAATGCCAGCTACAAGCCTCAGAAATCTATGATCACAGAAGCATTTGATACTGTGAGATCACAGCCTACTCCTACAACAAACCCCCACTGTGTTGAACCAGAGATCCAAGAATTAGAGCACCTTATTTGCTCAATACAATTGGATCAGGATGTCACAGAAAAGCCGAGACCACGTTCATGCCTGCGAAAGCAAGACCCCCAACACCCCCCTGAGAGTTGCACTCGCAGTTCTTGCCGGAATTCCCGAGACATACTTCCGGTTAAAAAACACTCAGTACAAAAGAAAGATGATTCATGCAATGATTCCATCGACCCTACCCAAGGCCCTCCGACACATGCCGAATCTATCACTGTCCGTGATGGCTATTGGATAACAGATCCGAGCTCAGCTCCTATGACGGAGGGTTTCAACAAACCTAACCAGGATGACAAAAAGAAAGGCAAGAAGAGAATCCCTCGTGTTAGCATTCTAGATTTGACTTAGATTTTGCACCTATCTTCTATCTTGCTTATTTTCCTGCCTGAGACTATTTTATTCCTTACTTCTGGTTTTTTGCCTCTTAGCGTTGGCCGGCAGCCTAGGAAGAACCGGCCTTTTTTTTCTCTCTCATAATTGGGCGTTGGGCCAGGTTAAATAATACCATATCATTCGTTATGTTTCACTTTTTTGTGGTCAAAATTGAGAAGACAATCCGGATTCCGTTTTTATCCTATTTGGCTATATTGGATTCGGGCTAACGGGGTTTTCGACCTCTGGAATAAACCGCTTGCATTATGAGGATCAAACATCAGGAGATCTGTCATGAACCCCCCCCCTTTTTTTTTCTTTGAAATTTGTTTTTAACGAGAGCGTCCAATTTGTACAGTTATATTTTCATTCAGAATAGCTGTAATTAAAACAAACAGTGTTCTTTCCCATCGCATCGCATCCATATAGTAAAGGAGTATTACTTTCATATTTACATTAAATCCCAGAACACTATATGTCAAAAAGCAAAATGAGATAAAATAAAACAAGGAATCCATGAAACTTTAATCAAGCATGCATGTCTGTATGTGTAAATATTTTTTGCACCTGGAACACATTTCAGTCTTTTTTTTTTGTTCTTCTAATTCTTTTTTGTATGCCCTGATAGATTTTTTTTTCTCAGAGCATGTAAGACAGGGAAATGTTCAGGCTTTTATTGATGACCCTATCTAATTGATCAACAGAAAACAGAAGCGAAAATACATAGATAGGTTCAAAAGTCAATATACAATGTGTGGTGGGAGTCAGTCCTCCCTCCCCCGGTCTGGGTAGAAAAGGCCTGGTGTACTAATCATTAAGGAGAGTATGAGGGGAGGATATTAGGATTAAAAAAAAGTCGCATAACACATAAATAGATGAGATAGCATGTAAGAAAGAAAAGGTAAAATGAGGCGATTGGATGAGTGAGTGGGTGGATAGGAAATCTACTTAGTAGAGACCCAGTAGAACCAGGCCGAGAGCCATAGACCAGGGGATGGACAAGGCAGAGGCAGAACCGGTGAACTGGGGTGGCGGGATGCTGGAAGGTGTGGGTGTCGCAGTTGCGAGAGTGGTTGGTCCAGGGTTAGTCCATGGGTTGGGGATCTGGCTGGAGGGGGATGTTGGGTAAGCCGTGGGTTGGGGGACGAGCTCGATGGTAGAGGTCGAGCCCGCATCAACGCCGGTGGCGGTCACGGTAGAGAAGGAGACCTGAGGCACGGTCACGGTGTAAGTCGAGTAGGTGATGGTGGTGCAGGGGCCCTCTGGGGCTGGGGTCACTTCGGGGGCGACACCAGTGGGGGTGACGGTCACAGTAGCAGTGGCGGTGGGAACTAGGGTGGGAACTAGGGTGATGGTGGAAGGAATGTTGGTGATAATACCAGGATTCTCCGGAACAAAGTTGGCACAGATACCGGTGAGGTAGGAAAGAGCGGCCTGGACTTCGGCATCATTGGCACCCCAAGCCTGAACGCAGGAAATCACCTTGTCAGTGAAATCAGAAGAGGGGCAGAAGCAGGTGATATCGCTGTTGGAGCTGCAGTCTGGGATGAGGTTGAGCCACGTGTTGATACACTTGGGGACGACATCAGGGCAAGACGTGGTGGGAACTGGGGCAGGAGGGGTGGAGGTCTCTTCTGGGGAGGCAGAAGTGGGAACGGCAATAGTTGAGGTTTCCGTAACTGTTACAGCAGAAGTAGTGGTGTAGACAGAGGTGAGCTCGGTTCCACCGGAGGTGATGATTGCTGTCACAGGGCATGTAGTGATCGTCTCGTACGTGATGATGGTTGTGGTCGGGACAGCAGGAGTTGTGATGGGTGCAGCCGACGACGGAACAACGGTGGTAGGGACCGGAAGGGTAGCAGAGCAACCGCCGCAGATAGTCGATGTTGTAGTGAGTGTGACGGTCGACGTAGTCTCATAGACGGAAGTGACGACGGTGCTACCAGCTGTCGAGGTGGTCGTTACCGGGCAGGTAGTCACAGTCTCATAAGTGATCACAGTTGTGGTCATATCTGGGGGAGGGACGGAAGAAGATCCGGCATCCACACTGCTAGGGACTGGAGTGATAATAGGAATGGTGGGGGTCACGACCGGAACGCTGGGGGCAGGAGAGCTCTCCACGGGGGGAGGAACGTAGACGGAGCTCTCTGGTGGAGCCGATGTAGGGGTCACAGGGCACACCGTGGTCGACACGAAAATGGTGGAAGTAACCACGGATGTCGAATCTGCAGGGCAATCGGTCACGGTGGGAGCGCATTGCGTGATAGTGATTTCACTGGTCGTGTAGACGGTTGAGGTGGTCATTGGGACGCTCGAAGTGCCAGGAGGAGGAGTCACCGACGACGAGGGGACGACAATGACAGGGGTGGACGACGAGGTAGGCTCAACTCCGGTGGGAGTGGGAGTTGGAACCTCTGGAGTAGGCACCTCGGGAGTAGGAGTGGGAGTCTCCTCAGTGGCGGGGGGAGTGTACGTGGGTGTGCCCGGTCCGCAGTCAAAGTCAATGCTCCCGATACCGAGATCACAGTCATCATCATCACTGTGGTCTGGCAGGTGGAAGGTCACCGAGATGGCGCCACCACACTGATCATTGGTGACCTCAGAGCCACTAGGGGAGCACGAGGCGACCTTGTTACAGGTTGAACCATCAGGCATACCATACGAGAGGTGCACGTCAGTCTCCTTGGAAGTCAACAGGTGGAACTTGTTGATAGAGAAACCCGACTTTCCGGATCCACAAGAGATCTTGGGCGAGGACGAGACGTCTTTCCCGATCTTGCCCGAGATACATTTGCCCTATTGTTTGTGAGAAGACAATTTGGCGCTAAAAGGGCGAATTTGGACTTGTGATAAGAGTACTTACGCCACTGCCACCCCCACGAGCACGTAGGCCACTGCCACCAAAGCTGTCGCTACAGTGGAATCCATGGAAATCAAAGCCATCATACGAAGAGAAGTCACCGAGGCCAAGATCAGACCAGTCGAAGCCATGATGCTGTTGCTCCGAGCACTCATTGTCGGTGTTGTGAGGACTAGGGAAACATTGGTCACTTCCCCACCACTAGATCCCGCTCTGTAAGCAACAGGGAAAAGGAATATCAGGATTTTAGATGACTTACCAACCCAGTAGCCTGAGCCCTGGCAATAAGGGAAAGGAGCGAAACCGAAATCGCGGCCTTCATGGCGAGGCAATTTGGCTGAACGAGTGTGTGGACAGACTAGTTAATACAGAAGATTGATTACTTATACAGCGTCGGAACCAGCGACAACAAATAAGTATATCCCAAGACAAGAAAAAGAAAGAAGGAAAAAAAGACAGAGAACGAGTGTCTGACTTCTGAAACAGGAGGGTAAAGGGAATGAACTGGATAGCCAACTTCTCGGGGGAAGTGGGTAGAGGGGCTCTTTTTAAAGCACCCATCGTCACACATCAGGCTCCAG
Organism: Aspergillus diversus; assembly: GCA_027569885.1. NCBI lineage: Eukaryota > Fungi > Ascomycota > Eurotiomycetes > Eurotiales > Aspergillaceae > Aspergillus > Aspergillus diversus. The sequence continues at coordinate 277,740 of JAPDKZ010000042.1, forward strand.
GGAGACAAAGGGCCCAAAGGGTCCGAAAACCCTCAAAGCAGTCAGGTAAGACAATCTGAAAAGCACCATTGTCGCAGGTTCAAGCCTTCCAATAAGGCCTGGGCGAGCTAGCGCAGGAACTGGTCGGAACCGGGCAGTGGTTCGCTGGAGCAGAGAGACGGCGCGAAACCATCACCAATCAGCGGCCGTTTCAGCGCAGCCGCCGGTTCTTCTGGCCAACTTCGCTAGATTCACCAGCACCACAAACGAGTAGTAACTAGTATCTCCCCACCGAGGAACCAGCGATGCAGTCCAGACCAGCGTCTCGCCAGCTCTTAATTTAGAATGCCTTTGCCCACCGAGCTCCACGGCACTTGCTGGTGGTTGTCTTACTGCATAACCGCCCTGAAGAAACCCCTCCGGAATGACCGGAGCTGTTTCCTCGAGCTCGTTCTGACTCGTTCCCCCCCTTCTCCCCTAAGCGACCCCCCTTCTTGCAGCGGTGATCCGTCACCCCCCTTTGACCGGACACATCAAAAATGATGAAGAAATGGCCCCCCGTAAAATTTTCAAACTTGTTTTGAATTGGCTAGATCGCTAGAATCTGCAGGGATAGGTAAAAAAAAGAGACAAATAATCAATATAGACAATGGAAAAGGAAAGGAAAAGAAAAGAGAAGAAAAAGACTAGTCGTTTCTGTAACATGAGGTATATCCCAAGGCCACTCCGACTCCTTGATAAAACGTCAACTCAAACTTTCGGTCATGGATAGAATCCTTCACTATCTTTTTGACCTTTCAGCCCCCATCAATATAAAACTTCCAAAAAAAATCTTTGTTGGGGGGCTCATGGCTGGCCGACCAATTTTTAATTGAACCGGAACCAGCTTGTCGAGTGATTCACACTCAGAACATCACTAGACAAAACAAATAATACTACTATTAAGGTTTATCCACATAGCCATGAGAAAGGGCCAGCAACGAACCCACTGGCCCAGGGGCATAGACTGTTTTAAAAGGGAAGCTGGCTGCGACGGTGGGCGTCCATGAGCTTCCGTCGCACCGCTTCCCCCCCGGAGTACCCACTCGCTTTGCGTTTCCGTGTCGGGGTTCGCTGGTCCGAGTGCCGTGTGTGCCGGAACACACTAGCGGGACGCGAAGGAGAATTTGCGGGCATAAATTCTCGATGCTGTGGCAGTCGTAGCAGCGCTTGATACCGATTGTGATTCCGGCGGAATGCCGTCACAATGCCACGGTCTAAATGGTTCAAGAAGCGCTCTGCACTGGTGGCTTGCTGCGAGTCCGGACCCCGGTTGGGAGTCGGGGTACCAGTAGTGGGTATTGCCGCAACTGTCACGGGGGATGCGAGAACATCATCGTCAAATACTTTATCCATTTCGTCATCAGACGAACCATCTCCGAAATCGATAAAATCTTCCACATTGAGTGCAGACTCTGGGTCGTCTTCATCATCATCATCTTCAAATGAACTATCAATGGCAAAGTCGCGGGATGGGTAAAACGCCTCAGGAGGGCCCATGACCTGACCGCTGGAAGCAATATCATTACCCAGAGCAGTCATCATCAGATTGGCGCTCGATGCCAGCATAGGGCTGAGATCCGCATGATTTGGAGATGTGATCGCGTCCGTGTCACTCTCATCAATAAGGTGCATGGTAGTAGCCCGTGGGCTATTGTTCGCGGTCCCACAAATACTAGTAGCGGCAGACTCGAGCCAATCGTGTCGAGACGACGCATAAGCAGGAATAATAACGAGATGCTTGCCAGTGCAATCGACCAGAGCAACCGGCTTATGAGGGTCTGCAACGAACGTGCCCATAATAGGCCCACGCCGACGGGGAGTAGCCACGTTCTTATCCTCTCCTATGGGTACCAATGAGGCGGAGGAATCACGACGGAGAATTGATCGTGGATGAGTGATAGTTGCAGGAGGTGGGAGGTCTTCATCTGTAGTCTCACCGTCATCGGCTTTAAGAAGATTAGCAAAATATATTCACAGGCGATTTGATTATTGGTGAGTTGGTGTAATGCATACTTTCATAGCCACTCGACTCAGAGGCAACCGACTGTGCATCAGACTCCACATGGTAAATATTCGAGTGTCCATAATCCGACTCTGCGTATATCTCATCGGACTGTCGCCGAGGATGTCGACGACTAATTTCATTGTCATTTTCGATCATGCGCCGGAGCTGGGGATCAAGGCTATCCTGGTGGAGAAAGTCGCCTGGAATTTCATCTTCTGTATGAGAGTCGCTGTCTGACGAAGATTCAGAATCTTCTTCAAAGTGTACACGCCGTGCCACTGGAGTCTCGACGGCGGTTTCACTGGCCATATCGGTTTCGCCGAAGGCCTCCATGGCACTGTAGAGCTGATCTTCGTCGAAGAACGGTGCTGCCGACAATAGCATATGTTCATCAAAAACATTGGGGCCCGCCCAATCATGAGCTTCGACAACATCGCTAGAGGCGTCAACACCATTCCCGATGGTGTGCTCATCCTCAGATTCAAGGATCATGAGTTCCTCTAGTTTCTCCACATCTTGATCTTCGTCATCATCGCCGTCGCTGATATAATCCACGGCCGCATAAACATCATCGGAGCTATCATCCAAGTCGAATTCATCATCACTGCTTGCCCGGCCATCATAGCTATCATCATCGGATAATTTCGTTTTCTTGATACGTTTTGTGGACTTCATTCCCGCCTTATGAGTTCTGTGGCTATAAGACGGGGTACGAACAGCTGGCTGGTCATCTTCATCATCTGCATCTTCTGAGTCATTCGCGTCGTCATCGCTACTAGGCTCTTCCATCGATGTTACCGAGGATAGGCTAGAGCCGGACGAAGAGGCTCTTCTTTTACGGTCAGCACCCAGAGGCCCCAGAGAAACTGATTTGCTAGACCTCTTCGATTCATAATTCTTTCCAGACCCGGGTAAGGGACTTGAGTTGCGGTAGTGAGATTCTTTGGCGATGCCCTTCAGGGCCCGCTTGGGGGAGTGTGTTTTCGGTGGCATTGTTTCAGTAACAAGGTTATTGTGATATGTTGGTTCGTATTCCAAAAAGGGAATTGTGCTTTATTCAAAAAGCTAGGCGGAGATACCAAGGAGGGGGATAGAAAGTTTTTTGGAGGGATAAAGTTTGCTACCCGCAACCAACAAATTGCGTCAATACTTTTTTTGAAGACGGATAATGGTGTCTATAAAGCGAGAAAAAAAAATAGCGAAATTTTGCGTTTTGGGATCGTAAAAGCGTCAGGAATGGTACAAATGTCTCGTTATCGTAGCGTAGGAGAGAGGATAGAGGTGAATGGCAACGGGTCGGGGAGAAGAGAGGAAAAGGGTGTAGAACGGTCTTGTCGAATAACCACAAAAGCACCCCGCCCAAATCGGACGTCCAAGTGCTTCGTCTGTGAGTGTGCTGGAAGGCAATTTCGACGCTCCCGAATGTTGCGTCGAAAGAGGAACAGATAATCGTCAAGTCAAATTGGAATACTCGGAGCTGCTGGACTGGGGAGCCGGGGGATAAGGCTCCCCAGCGAGGAATCTACAGCTCAACAGAAGTCATCCTGACACGGGGCTGTTGACGATATCTGATATATGATGTAAATAGAAGTAAAATATTTAGTTATTGTGAGGGTGCGGTGTGGTTCGGACAGAGTCTGCGACGTTGAGAGATGTGGAAGGAAGGAGGAATGAGGGGTGTATAAGATGTTTTGGGGCGAGGGAAAAAAAAAAGAGAGCAATCGCAGGGAGGGCGATCCCGTACCGTAACTCTCGCCGTTACAGTAACGGAACGGTCTCGGATTGCCAAAGTGGACCAATCTTGCCAGCCATAGTGGAGCTTAGTCTCCGTCGGCCGTAAAATATTATGCCGTGATTGGCCGGGGTGTGCCAAAACGTGGATGGCTATTGGCGGGTGGGTGTTCACCGCATCTTTTTTTTCTTCTTGCTTTTTTTTTTTTTCCAGCGGGAGACTCTGATGTCTGTCCTCTTTCAAGACGCCGGAACCAATCGCGGGGAGGAGATTGGAAGACCGGGAATTGAGGCAACTTCAGGATGGATTCGGAAGTCGAGAGCTGTCCTCTTAGCTTCTCCTATTCTTATACTACACATATCTATTAGGTTGGACACACGAAGTCGAAGCTGGATCGGAGGAGATTGAACAACAAGATGAGGAGCCTCGTGAGCGAAGCGCCGCATGGCATGTGCTCTTGTGCTAAACTTCCCTATACGTTGGCTACTACTGCGAAGAGCCTGGAGTAGTACTAATTGTACCTAGGTACTTTGTATTTGGTTGGGTACCTTAATATGCAGATGGTGTTAGATCGTCTCTGCGACAGTACTACGTTCAACCTCCCTGCCAGTCCTACGAGCCCACGACAGAGGTGTCCACTGCTCTCGGTTTTTCTTTCAGTAGTAGTAGCTCTGGGCAGTGGACTCTTATTCGTCCATCCAGAAGTCCTGTCCTCCTCATGCTAATAATAATAACAATCACTTTTGGATGGTGACTCATCCCTCTTTCCCATATTTCCAGATGACCGATTATCAGAAAAGAACTTTCCTTTGAATAGTATGGTTATCGCTTTCCCTAACCCTTCCAAGTTCCTCGGTCCCCTGATACAGATCTGACGTACAGAGACGATGATACAGTTTTGATACAGAAACAGGAACAATGCAGTCCACTGCAATCCGTGAGATCACAGGTATGCAGGCAAGAATGCAGATTGCTTCCGAGCCTCTGATAACTGATAAAAGAGGGGGAACTGTCTGGTATTGCAATTGTAAAGAAAAAGTAAAAAAGTGTTCTCCTCAAAAAGGTGAAAAAGGAAAAATACATCAAGTTGTCCAATAGTTCCATGTGAGGGGCATTTTCTGAACCGTGCTTCCTGCACGCTGATTCTCATCATCCCGCCCGCCACCACCAACAGCCAGCATTGTCATCGTCATCACCATCATCAATTTTTTTAGATTTCTCAAAGGAAATCGAAGCCTCTAGACTCTAAAAGTGATTCATCGAATGAGTCTGGTTTGATGAATCATAATCTTATGCCAGAGATGCAGAATTGTCAAGACAACAAAGGGCTTCATCTTGTCAGACAGGAATTCCTCCAGTAAGGGATTTGAGCTGGATACGAATGAGTCCTCCAGAATGGACTGGCCCCGTCAATCCCACCCGTCCGATTGGCCGCTTACGCCAGTGGCGGCTAAGCTACTGTACCATTCCCCAGCAAAACCAGGAAAGGACGCCAGAGCCCGTGGATGAATGATTCATAACGAATTTTTAAGATGACGATTATGGTTTGGATTCTGAATAACTAGCTTTGGGGGGAATAATCTGACACTGGGCTCTGTGCCACGCAAATAATGAAAAGAAGTCTTAACCTCACCTTTGTCGAGAAGAAAGAATTCAAGATAATCTTACCCCTCTCTTGCTCTCACCTTTTCCCCCTTATTTTTCTCCCTTCCTCAAAATTACTTCTCAAGTCTTGCCTCCAGCAACGATCCTGTCCCGCTCCGGAAGCAATCTTCTTCTTCCTCTTCTACGGTTTCTTTCTCCACCCAGGTGGCAAGCAATGATTTTAATGTCATATAAAACTCCGACGTAAATAAAAATAGGTAATAATACTAATAAAATACTCTGGTATTGTAATAATAATAGAAAATCCAAACAAACCGAATCCTTCGGCTCCATACTCAAGCGTTAAACCACTGCATAACCTAGCATTTACCCTTGCCTTCACAACCCCAGGAGCACTAAAAACATGCACGGATGCCAGAGGCAGACACCAAATGATACGCTGGGGTTGGTCCAAAGAAGCGGTAAAGGAAACACAGCTGGCTGCTACCCCAGTACCTACTTTTAGCTCAACAAAACCTCACGGAGATATGTAGTGGCAACAACAGCGACAAGCAAAGTAGCATTGGCCTGATGCTTGCCCAGCGCACCCGATCGGAGAGAAATATAAAGGCCCGCCAACCAACTGTGAGTAAAGTACCGAATACCTAAAACTGAGATCAGTCGTTCGGGTGGGGTTGGCCATGAAAGTTGGCATCGAGCCACTGTCGGCCACTTCTGCATTTATTTCATATGTAACGATGACCTCAGGCAGGGACTCCGCATCTTAAACAATGTGGGGAGCCATTGAATTTCCAGCGCGTGGGAAGCTAGGAGCAGGATATCCCAGCATGTTAATAAAACGTGATATTGCTCGGAATTCCCTGTACTACTAAATTGAGGACAAGACTGTCGCGAGCAGGCAAAATAACTCCATAAGGAAAATAGCATGTAGATCTTGTGAGTGAATTGATGCGTCCCTGGACGAAGATGGAAAGTCACGCACGAGGCAATACACATGGCAATCTCAGACATTGGTGATGTCTAAAAAATCGTTCAACATTTGACCTGGCTACGATCAGGTAGCCAACCTCTTGATGGCCCATACCAAGAGGGTTGTGTTATATCAACACCCTCCAATATTTCGACACCCCTCTTCAATCGTGCAACACCCCCATTACCTTTTTAGATTTAGCTTCACCCACTTCTGGCATACGGAGTAGTCCCTTTATCAATGGCGCGCTCGAAGGTCTTTTTATAAAGTGCTTTAAAGAAAGGACTTGTATTATGATTATTATCATGGTCAGTTGTCATTGGTTGTCGCCGTTGGTCGTCGCGGTCGTCGCGGCCAGTGTAGCTTAGTAGTAGGCAGGTTTGCAGGAATCCTCGTCGGTTAATAAACATTATCTTAATTTAACTAAGAAAATTCGATTTCTCCACAAAACTCTTAGAATAAAGTAAAGCGAATAAAATAGATCTTGTTAATTTTTATATATAAATTTTACCAGGAATCTACTCCGTAACACGTTAGATTTTCCTCTTCTCTCATGTGATTATCTCTAAAGCTAAACCAAAAATAGCAGGGGCTAAGCCAGAGTAGGATGAGGCTAAATCTAAAAAGGTTAAGGGTCCCCGAGCCGCAAGATCAAGAGGGGTGTCGAAATATCAGAACCCTAAGGTATCAAGATACGATTTACGAATAACATCAAAAAGATGAATCTCCGATACGGGGAATCGAACCCCGAGCTACCGCGATCAACTCTAACTTTTCTAACTTTTGGTTAATAAAGTTATTAGAGTATTGAAAGGCGGTGATGTTTGTTATAGGTTCTACCTCAATCGTGCGAACCGATGATAGGACTCGGCTTGCACTCGACTGAGCACTAGCGCTTGTCAAGGCGGTGAGGCTCTCATCTTCTTCACCAAATCATATTCCCCCTGAATTCCTGCTCCTGAGCAATTCCTTCTGTACGTAAGGCATAGCTAGATTAGTTTAATCTATGTTTATCCCATAACAATGTTAGCCGTTACACTATATCGGATTTGATGATCTACAGCGTTCATTCTTTGAATATAAGTTCGAAAGATTATTTGGGTCTGAACCGTTTCCCTAAAACTCGAATTTTCCTCTCCGAAAGAGGGTGTGAAGGTGCGTTATGACGAGGGTTGCTAAATGGACCTCACCCTGCTTAGTAATACCCACACCACCTACGGCAACTTTTTAACATGTCACCTGAAAAACCATTTTAGGGTTGTTTAGGTGTGTTTAAGGTGGTAAGGGGTTAGTTAGGGAGGTAGGGTCATTAAAGGTAAGTTTTAGGGTTTTTTTTTTAGGGTAGTTAGGGGTGCTTTTAAAGGGGTATAAAGTATAGACATTTTGACAGGGTGGGTGGAAGGATTCTGCCGTTTTGACTTGATTTTAATTGGGTATGACTAAGGGTGATGTGTTGGGTGATGTCCATTTAGCAACACTTGGTATGACGGGCAGCAGGAGTGCGGGATTATACGGGCGAAGTCCATTACAGCCCTAACCGGCCGTCTTCTCACGCTGCTCTTCGTCAACACCTCTTTTTTTTTTCTTATATATTAAAATTACTGCTTTGGAGCTTTAAAGCTGCTGAAAAAGGGTTTCATCAAGGCGCTTATGTATAAAACTAATTACTAAGCGCTCTCCTCCCATTTTCAAGCCGACTGAACGAAGCGAGGTGTTGAGGCTTGTCATTGCCTCGCCAGACTTCGCCCTGCCAGAGTTAAAGACATTACTCAAACTTTTCAGATCATATTTAAACCCATAGTGGTTGCTCTGTCGAGGATATTTCCGGGGAGTTACAATGCAAGGATATCAGGCATCCGGTTTTCATCACGGAAACTAGAGGAACGGTAGGGTGCAAGTTCCTCATACTCGTGATTGTGTATGACCTGGTTTGGTTGAACAGGCAGCACCCTAAGCACTTAAACCAAGAAAAAGCAATAAACAAGAAAAGAAAAAAAAAAGAAATGCTGCATACAACCGCGGGTATTCCCATGTGGTCACCCACGACAGTGCTAACCTGCCGCACGAACGGGAAGCCCTATTCTCCACACCTTATAGTCAAACGTGCTAGACGAACGACTGACAAGATTTATATCGAGGGAGCCCTCCCGGTGCCCAATGAGCCTTGTATCCAGTTTGCTTTTTTTTAGCTGAGGAGGAGTGGCCTGATGCTCCCTGGATGAATTCTGGGACAATAGAGCCTCATTTTAGCGAGTAAGCATCATGCGATGTGCCTGGCTGATCATCGGGTTCTCGTTTCGCGCCAGGGTGGCGAAACGTATTTGGGGGTGCGTTGATTCCGTACCGCAACACCCGATCATCTTCCTAGCACTAATCTAGTTCAATGGTTATGCATATGATCATATGTCGCATGTTTCATATGTGCTGAATCGGCATTGAGCGAAGCCGTATTCGGGCACAGCGCCTAAATCTAGTGCTTGTCATTCTAGAAATCATGTTTCTCCTTTTTCTTTTGTTTGCTACCTGGTACTAGCCATTCTGGCACTAGCCATTCTCAATGTAATTCACTTACCCAGTGTCCCATTTTGGCCAGACAGCAGGTTTTCATCAAGAACAAAAAAGAGTCAGGGAGCAACAATGGCGGTAAAAATAGCGCGGCGATAATGAAGTCAGTGAATGTGTTCCCGAAGAGTTGATGGAGATATTCTGTTTGGTAATTTGACTGATTATCTATAGCGGGATTCTAAGTATAGTCCTATTCTTCTCATTTTTCATTGGACCCATTTCCGAAATATTGGGTAGTAGGGTGTTTTGAAATATTTTCAATTATTTCATTCACTACTACATTGATCATAATGTTTCTTTGGGCATAAGGCGGACTCATGATCTCTAGGAACTATAAACACCTCAACACTACCTTGACGCAACCTCAACACAACGTCGCTAATTTCACCATTTCCAAATGAATTAGCACCAAGCCAGAGCACTCAATTATAGGCCTTCCATGTGGGTTTCCGTTTCTCCAAAAATGCTCCCACCCCCTCGACCTTATCCGATGTGCCGAAGGAAGAATAATAGAGAGCCCGCTCGAACTGCTCGTCTCGTCCTAATTCGTCCGCTAATGGCCATTAGACCCAACTCGAAGCGGATATAAAGAAAAAGGCAAATAAAGGCAAAGGCGATAGCAAACTCACCTCTGCAAATGGCCTCCTTGGCCAACACGATTGCTGAGGAGCTCTGGGATCCCAGATTTTCGGCGAGCTCTAGAGCTCCCACCAGAGCGTGTCCCGGGTCAACGAGCTTGCACACCAGTCCAAGTTTATGGGCCTCCACCGCTGAAAGAGGCTCGTTGAGGAGAATCATATTCATGGCCTGAATTTGGTCAGCAAACTTCAACTACCTGTGACGATGGTGGCAGCTACTCGATATTTTCCAACCACATTTGTTAATCTTTGCGTGCCGCCTGCACCGGGAATAAGGCCGATTGTGACTTCCGGAAGGTAGAACTCAACGCTCGAGGTAGCCACAATGAAGTCGGCCTAATTTTCAAGTGCCCATCAGATTTAAGTTCAAGATGGAGCCACCAGGAGCCCAAAAAGAAGGATGTGGCTCACCATCAACGCAAGTTCGAACCCACCCCCAAGCTGTGATCTCCAAGCTTTATGTTAACCTATACTAACACTTTAAACATCTGATGGGTTTAGATAGGCTCATACCGCTTTGCCCTCTACCGCAACTATGATGGGTTTTCGGACGCTTTTCATACCGTTGCAAAGATCTTCGAGATACCTGATTCGCTGTGCGCCTTCCGCGTCAAGCTGGGAAATCTCTTTGATATCGGCTCCAGCTTTAATAAACGAAGGAATAAGATGTTAGCAGGATAACCCTTTTGCTCCCTGCGCCCTTTCATGTTTTTTTTTTTCCGGGATTCCGTACCTGAAAACATGGTACCTGAGCCAGTGATGACAATAGAGGCCACCCGGGGCTCAGCAGACGCAATTTCCAACTGTGCCAACAGCTCCTTAATTAGTGATCGCGATAACGCATTTCGCTTGGCTGGACGGTTTAAAGTGAGCACTCGAGTGTTAGAGAGTCGCCTTTCGACAAGGACATGGTCGGCACTCTCCGTTGGGGGACTCATGGTTGCTTTGCCTGGTGCTGGGTTGTTACCTGAGAATTTCTTTCTGGTGGCTTAATTAACCTTGTTGCGGGGGGGGGGGGGGGGGGGGGGGGATAAAAAAAAAAAAAAACCCAAACCCCCAAATTGGAAAAATATTACCTTTTTAACCAAAAAAATGCCCACATACGGTTTTTAACAGGCGGAGCTTCGGTCCCCCCCCGTAAAAAAAAATTAATTAACCCTTAAAAAAAAAAAAAACCAAATTTTGAAAATAAAAACGCAAACCCCAGAAA